>JAJONR010003584.1:0-87473 GCA_029582245.1 Solanum etuberosum | reverse complement strand
CACCGCTTTATGGTTCGATGCTTTTCAACAAGCGACGGACAACGTCGCTTTTTTATTTATTTTTTTCTGTATTTTTTTTTTAAAAAAAAAAGCGACGTTGTTCGTGAGTGTCTGGTGGTTGGTTCAGGTTCACTTATGGTTGTAGCCGGTATTGGTTCAGAATTTTATCTTGATTATGTGAGAGAAGATTCGTCTTGATGATTGTGTTATAGTTAAGAGAATTTTGGTTTAGCCTGGGTTCATGGGTTAGTTTTTGGTTTGGTAATCACTCCTGATTTGTAGGTTTGCCAAAGTTTGATTCGAAAGTTCAGTTCTTAGTAGTTGATTTTGATGAATGGTCTTAAGGAGGAGCTCATTGGAGAGATGAACACCGACTAGTAGGTCATAACTCAAGCTTTTGGTAATGTCGATTATTCTTTCTTCTTCCTTATGTTCGGGGACGAATATGATTTTCAGTGGTGGATAATGTAATGACCCGTAAGGTCATTTTGAGAACTAGTCCTCTCTCTTTCATAAAAGACTCTTTCCGTAAATTTTAAATGAGAGTTTTGAATTATTCTTTTAACTACAAGTATATAGTTAGTGACTAATTTTAAATAATTAATTTAGTTGGTCGTTAATGGGCCAAATCCATAAAATTTTATACCATATACCACTTGACCCAAATATTTGAATAAGTTAAAGAAAGCTTAACAAAATTCATCGACGGAAGAAGGGCGAGAAGAAATAAGGTAAATAATCCATCGCCTAATTTTTTATTGTGTATATGGATAGTTTATTATTATTATTATTATTATTATTATTATTATTATTATTATTATTATTATTATTGTTGCAATGTCGGCTGTGAATGAGAAACAAGAGAAACTAAAAGTTGAATTAACAACAAAAATTGAAATCTGAATACCTATGGTAATATTTTCTTTGGATTGGGAAAAGATGTTAATCACTAATATTAGTATATAATCATTGAATAATGATTAGGGGTGATCAATTGACAAGTTTTAGTGGCAATTGTGAGATAATCATAATGTGATGATTGGGAGATGATGGTGGGACAATTGAAGTATTCAAAAGAGTATAAAGTTTTTCATATAAGATTCTTACTGTCCGTCAGGTTAATTCTACCGAGATGCTTTTGTTTTTATTTTTTTACGAATGATTTGTAATTAACTTATTTTCTTATTATTGTCACATTATAATTCATGTTTTAATATATTGAGATAAATAATTAAATATTAGGTGTATGGTATCATATGAACACTATTATATTTATGATATTTGGAGAAATTGAAACTTAACCCTAGGCTTGAAATTTAAAAAATAGGAGAGTTGGCATGTTAATTGTCATCAAGATTAAGAACTTGATTATAGATTTGAGTAGGTTTTTGTGTCTAGAAAAGGCACATAGTAATATGGGTGTTGTTAGTTTTGAAATCTTATTGGGATTATTTATTTGAATAGATTGTATTGATTTGGAAGTCCAACGAAAGGGGAAGGCTCAAGTCCCGGAGTGATTGTTCGACTATTTGAGGCAAGTGGATTTTTAAACTCTTGTTAAGTGCATAGAATCGTGTATTTCCTTGTGGTATGTGTTGGGGAGTAATGGGACTTGGTGAAGGGTTGACTTGTCCATATTGAATAATTCTAATGATGAAAAAGGGGTAATAAAAGACAATGTGATTAATTATTCGTGTGTAACGTGTTGAGAATGGTTTGAAAGGCTTATTGATTCATTATTGATGTTATATCACGATTGTGTTGTTATGAATTGTGCATTGTTGTGAAAATGGTTATCTCCTCATTATTTGTGTGAACATGTCATTTGCATTGGCTCTGAGACATGATTGTGATAAGTGTTATGTGATAAGAGGATGTACCATTTCGAGGGACGTGTCACGCGCCGCGACGGATACTATAGTTCGAGGGACGTATCGCACGCCGCGATGGATACTATATATCGAGGGACGTATCGCGCGCCGCGATGGATGCATGAACAAATATGTTCCCCATGAGTCCCGGACTGTGAGACAGCGGGTGTGTATCGTTAGGTCAGACATGCATCACTATACTTGACATTGCATTTCATTGCATTGCACATCTTTATTCTTGGTGAACTTGATCTTGTGTGTTGCTGATTTTGTGAGTGTCTTTCTGTGGAACTTGTGACTGATGAATATTGAGCCTGTTGTTGAAGATATGAAATTGTTTGAGTGTTGTTGTTAAGCTGCGTGCTTTGTAAATTGTGAACTGTTAGATTGGGCTGGTTTATGCAGGTTGTAGTTGTGGAGGTTCAGTTGGTGTGTAAAGAAGTACCCGCATTCTATTCCCTTAGCTTGTGTTTAGAGGTTTACTTGTTGAGTACCATGTGGTTTGGTACTCACTCCTTGCTTCTACAATTTTCGTAGGTTACAAGCCTGGATTTTGTGATACTTTCTATTCTCTTATTTTCCGAGGCTTTTTGAAGATTTGTGAGGTAGTTTTTTGTCATCTCAGCGGACCTTCTTACTCCTATTTATGATATTGTTCTATTTTAGAGACAACATCATTTGAGACTTACGTTTTTTTTGAATCACTTGTAATATTTTAGAGGCTTGTACACGTGACAACCAGGTTTTGGGGATTTAGTTTAGTTGACTTATTATACGCATTAGTAATTGAGTATTAGACTTTTATTTATAGTTTATTTCCATACTTTATCGAAATGGTTGGGTTTTAGGCTGACTTATCTTGGTGGGATAAGCCGAGTGCCATCACATCCATTTTTGGGTTGTGACATCCTACATGACACATCATTCCCAAAGTAATAAGAATAAAAATCACTAGTTTCTCTACCAATATGACCTTGAACAACTGATCCTTCAATCTTTCGTCTTTGCTTAATTGTTTGCTTGGAACTGCCAATTTTTCTGCATGTATATATCTATATATGTTAAAAAAGGAAAAAAAAAACTTAATGATTAACTATTTTACTTAGTGAATATTTCAATGTTACCTCTCAAATGGATACATCCATCTTGTTTGAACTGGACCTCTGAGGCGGGCCTCTTGTATAAGGTGAATTGGAAGATGTTCCATCACATCAAAGAAACCACATGGAAAGATCTTCTCTAACTTAGTAGTAATAATAAAAATATTTTCTTCCATTGTAAGGACTTGATTCCGTCGTTAGGGAAAAACCCATGGGGAAAGAATTGGGGTCAGAAATCTTTTTGGTAATAACTTGAAATTTTCCAACCTAGTTCAGATTTGGACGAAATCAGAGTCAGTGAGGTCTAGGAAAATATGGTAACAAATGGGAGATCTAATTGTGAATTGGATCACATGAGTAGATAACTAAGACGTTAAGGAACTCGTACGACTTTACGGAATCGAATTCGGGCAAGTAGAACTCTCAAAACTGATCTTAGCATGAACGGGTAGTTTTAAGTGTCATGTGTTGAAGGTGTATTGTGAAATAGGGGTTTGGAACTCTTAATTTAACTCTCTGTCTCCGTGCAAGCCACCAGGGCGGGGCCGCTGTAGCGGGATGAGGTCCGCTATGGTGGGACAGTCGCGACTTAAGTCGGAAATAAACTCCAAAAACGTCATTATTCTGCAACTTCATTCTTAAGAGTTAGGAGACGACCCCAGGTAAATTCTTGAAGGTTTTTCACGACTTTTGATGCTAAAGGTAAGGATTTCTCCTCCCGAATCCGTATTTCTATCCATAGAACTTAGATTCTTGGGTAATTATTGTTGGGGGAAGATTTTAATCTGAATTTAATGGTGGAAAAATCCCTAATTTGGGTATTGGTATCTTGGGTTTGGCCTAGGGTTAATAATTTCGATTGTAATCCGGGTAATTAGGCCTCATTTATTGATCCCTGTGTTAATTGTATGTTTTTAGACCACGAACAAGCGGAAAGAATCCGAAAAGGGAAGATTCAAGTGCCTTAGAGGGATTCAAGCTTGGTTTCGAGGTAGGTGATGGTTGTGATTTCATGTTTGTGTGATGTATGTTAGTAATTGCTTCATTGTAATGCATGTACGTATGTGAATGTTGCACTATTGATCACACCTATTGTAAATGAGTATGAATGAATGATTGTGTGCCATGAATCAACACTTGATTGTATGATTATGAGAATATACATTGTGATTGTGATTGTGGTATGTTGAATGGATCGGGTGTCACGATCCGACACACTAACTGGGATCGGATGTCACGTACCAACATACACATTGGAACGGGTGTCACGATCCGACACACTAACTGAGATCGGATGTCACGTACCGACATACATATTGGAACGGGTGTCACGATCTGATACACTAACTTGGAACGGGTGTCACGATCCGGCACACTAACAGTTTGGGTATGGGTTCCATGAGAGGACCATTGAATTGGGTTCCATGAGAGGACCATTGACTTATTATATATATGCGTATTATTGAAGAATGTGGAATTGTACTTTGATCCTGAAACGATGACTGATATTGTATATGTTCGGTATATGCCTGTTTATGATGTTGTAATGACTTATATATGTTTCACATATTGGGATAGCCGCGTGATCCTACCAGTACACTGTGGTTGTGTACTAATACTACACTTGCTCGTTCTTTGTTGAGTACAGGGCATCTTCAGGCGGCCATTTATAGACCTCAGCTAGAAAATCAGTGAGCGAGACCGGATTTCAAGGGTGAGCCAGTTCTTTCAGGCTACCATGGAGTCTTTTCTATTGTTTAGTCCATTTTCTTCGGACTTAGACTGTTTAGATATTTCTTATATTAGTTGGGGTTGTACCCCTTTTTCTTAGACTTGTTGCCCTTAGATGTTTTGGTACAATGACTTTCAGGTTCTAGGGGTATTTCCGCATTGGTTGTAAGATGTTAGTTGAACTTCCGGAGTTTATGGGACTCCGTATTAATTATATAGTTATTTAAACCTGCTTCCGTAGCTTTAAATGTGTAGTGCTTGGGTTAAGTTGATTAGTTGGGCTGTAGTTTTGGTTCTCCCATCGGAGGGTTAGTGTGGATGCCAATCACGACGGTCTGGGTCGTGACATACATCATGTCTAAACTACTCTCCAACAACTTTCCAGAACACAAATCTTATAAGAAAAGACTTATCTCTGTGATTGGTTTCCATATCATTTCGGGTAGATGGCTGAAAGCAATAGGAATTAAAGTTTCCATGAATACATGACTTTTCATACCTATCAATTTTCCTTCATTCATATCCGTCTGCTTTCCTAAATTCGAAGCATAGCCCTCCGGCATCCTCAAATTTTTAACCCACTCCCAAATTTCACGTTTCTCATCCAATGTGAATGAAAAACTAGCTTTAGGCTTAATTATTTGACCATTTTGTAATTCTTGCAGCCATAACTCTCTTCTCCTACGATATTTCTTTATGTTTATTCTAGCTTTTGGATTGTCTTTTGTCTTGCCCTTAACATCCATCATTGTGTTAAACAAATTATCAAAATATTTTTTTTCAATGTGCATCACATCAAGATTACGTCGTAGAAGATTGTCCTTCCAATACGGCAACTCCCAAAATATGCTTTGTTTGGTCCAATTATGTTCAACACCATATTCAGGAAGTCTGGAAGGTGAAGCTTTTGTAACTTCAGGTAATTGAGAAACTCTCTTCCAAATTTGATGTCCTGTGAGTAATGGAGGTGAGGGGTCACTTTCAATCTTATTTTTCCTGAATGTATTTTCATCTTTCTAAACTCATAGTCCATTGGCAAGAACTGGCGATGACAATCAAACCATGTATTGTTTCTGCCATGCTTTAAAGTGAATGCCTTACTATTTTCCATGCAGTACGGACATGCTAGCTTTCCAGCTGTCATCCAACCAGACAACATCCCGTATGCAGGAAAATCATTAATAGTCCACATTAAAGAAGCACACATAACAAAATTATGTTTAGTTGATATATCATAAGTCAAAACGCCTTCAAACCACAATTGTTTGAGTCTATCAATGGTTGCAGATAGACATCAATCAAACTTTTTGGATTACGGGGACCTGGAATAACACAACTTAGAAAGATGTAGGGACTGGTCATGCACATTTCAGGAGGAAGATTATACGGGGTAAGAAACACCGGCCAGCAAGAATAAGGCGAAGCAGCATTAGAGAATGGTGTGAAGCCATCTGCACACAACCTCAATCTAATATTTCTTAGTTCACTAGCAAAATCAGGATATACATTATCAAAATGGTTCCATGCTTCACCATCAGATGGATGAGACAAGACACCAGACGGCCTTCTATATTCACGATGCCATCTCATATGTGGGGCAGACCTCATCGATGCATACAACCTCTTTAATCTAGAAATAAGAGGTAGATAATGCATCGCCTTAATTGGGACCATCTTTCCAGCTGGAGTCCTCTTATAACGAGCATGTCCACAAAACTTGTAATTTTCTAATTCACTATCAGTCTTGTAAAACAACATGCAGCCATTAACACAATAATGAATTTTATCATACGTCAATTCTAACTTGGAAACCAAACGCTTTGCTTGATAGAAGTTCTTAGGTATGTTAAACTCCGGATTAACTAGTTCACCCAAAAGATCAACCATTGAGTCCATAGCCGCATTAGGAACATTCCAATCTGATTTAATATTCATTAATCTAACCGCAACTGACAAGGCAAAATGCGGACTCCCGTCACATAGTGGACGACTAGGCTCTTCTAATTGATCATAGAAGCGTCTTGCTTCTTCATTAGCAGCTTCATCAAAATATTGTTCAGGTTCCATCCCACCTTCAACCCCGAAAGCATCATTGATCATTTCATCAACCCTATCATGTTCAACCCTAATTTGGCCATATGGTGCAAGCATATTATATTCATCCACATGCATCGAATTATAAAACATATCATTCAATCCATCTCTTTCTCCATGATCAATCCATACAAAATATCTACGCTTAAATCCATTACGGTACAAATGAACCATGACTGTCTATGGTTCAAAAAAATTTAAGCACCTACATGCACTACAAGGACACCTAACCAATCCATTATTCTTGAAAATATCAAGCGTTATTGTATGTTCAATAAAATCTCTAACACGGTCAATAAACTCAGGTTGCAAACCAGCACCAGTTTCATAATGCATATTATACATCCACAAACGATGATCCATCTACAAAAATATAGAAATTCAATTATATTATAAATTAAATTTAATAATAATTTTACTACATTAAAATAATTTATATTATTAATATATATTTATAATTACTTAATAATTATATTTATTATTACTTATATATCTAATTAATTAGTTCATAGATACTACATTTCAAGATCTATAAAGTGCAAGCTTAATTAATTCATAAATTTTAATTAAGCGTAAGATTTCAAATAATTAATTATATTAATTCTAATTAATTTCAAGTTATTATAAATTAAGTTCAAAGTTCTAATTAAGTTCAAATATAATAATTAAGGTCAATAAGATTTTAAGTACTTCAAAGTTCAAATTAAGTTCAAAGTTTCTAATTAATTAACTTCAAATTAAGTTCAAGTTCTAATTAAGTTTAATTTTTAAGTTCTAATCAATTAAGATCACCAAGAATTAGTTATACTCAAGTTCAAGTTTCAGTTCTAAATTCAAGTTCATATATTCAATTAGTTCAAGTTCTAATTAAATTCAATAGTTATATTCAAGTTTCAAGTTCAAGTTCAAGTTCAAATTCTAAATTAAAGTTCATATCTAATCTATAAAATAAGTTACATATAAACTTCTAATCCATCAATTAGTTATAGATATTCAAGTTCTAATTCAAAAAAAAACCTCATCGATCAATACATATTCATGACATTCAAACATTCATCAATATATATTCATAACATTCAAACATTCATCTTATAATACTCAGAACAGTTCAATTACTAATCTAACTTCAAATTAACACTTTACTAACTAACAATTAATCAAATTTTAAAAAAAATCTCAATTCAACCTCAAATTACATATTCTCAAGTTTAAACTAGTCCTAAAATCAAAAAATCCTAATTCATTCACTAACTAACAATGCCCAATTCAAAAATGCCTAATTTTAAAAAAAACCCTAAAATCAAAAATCTTCAATTCTCTATACCTAACTAACAATAATCAAATCAAATTAACAATTGAATAAACACAACCCAACAAACTAAAACAATAATATACTAACTACAATCAACTATAATCACTAGAATTGAAAAAAAACCTAAAATTAAACACTAACCTAAACAAAGAGGAGAGGTAGCGACGGGCGGCTAGCACTGGCAGCAACGGACGGCGACTGGCGGCGACGGGCAAGGGCGGAGATGGCAGTGGAGGCGGCAGCAGATCGATAGAGAGAAGGGAGAGAATAAGAGTGAAGAGAGAAGAGAGAGAGAACAAAATAAGAAAATTCTGATCTGGATCAAAGATATTTTAAGAAAAGCGACGGACAATGTCTCTTTGTCCGTCGCTTTTTTTAAAATAGTTGACCAAAACTTTAACCAAAAAAGCGACGGACTAAGAGACGATGTCCGTCGCTTTTCTTAAATGTTTGACCAGTCATTTTGATCAAAAAGCAACGGACTTAGAGATGTTGTTTGTCGCTCCTTTAAAAAAAAATTAATCAATTAATTATTAATTATATATATATTTGACGCAAAAATCCGCGAAAAAAAGCGACGGACTAAGAGATGTCGTCCATCGCTTTTTGAAAAGTAATTTAAAAAATAATTATTTTTATTAAAAACCGACAGACAGTGTGGCAAATGACGTCGCTTTTTGGAGCGACGTCGTCCGTTGCTTTTCTGTCCGTCGTTTTTTAGCAGTTTTTTGATAATGTCGCTTTGAAACTTAGAATTATTACAACTTAATAATGATTTCAAGTTACTTTGACAGAATACTTACTTTAGAAAGAAAACCTAACTCTAGTTCTTCTTTCTTCTGTCGTTGTATGCTCCTTCCACCGCTTCTTGCCTTTTGCTGAAAACAACGATATATATTGTGTGCAAAATCTAAAGTCTCATTATGCAACTTTCTCCTTTTATAGGCATCTTATTTTGCGCGTCCTGAAAAATCCTAATTGAGTCTGAAAGTGGTTCTTCAATAGGCCGGTTACTTCTTTTATAGAACCTTATGCGGATTCTAATTTATTCTCACGCCCCTTTATTTTGCTACTCATTTTTAGAATCTGATATGTTTTGTCAATCATAAAAAATGTTTTTGCTGAATATTGACTTGTCATTAGAAAGAATGATTGAAAAAGTTATCTTTAGGATCGATTCTGGACATAAAAATTGGATTATATTTGCTACAACCTCTTATCCTTTTTAGGACGAATTTTGGGTATATATATATATATATATTAATATTTTTCATGCAATACTAAGAGCTCTATATATATATATGTCCAAAATTCGTCCTAAAAATCTATATATGTCTTTTGATGTTTTTCGTACAATACTAAAAGCTAATTTCGTTGTTAGCTGTAAAAATTACTAAACGCTTGAATTTTCTTGAACAAATTAAACTGATCATGGATACGCGCTCTTTAAATTCACCTAATCGGTGTTCTAATTCGGTGATTAATTCATGTGACTAATAAGAATTTTTTTTAATGATTTTATTTATTCCAATCAATTTTTTTTATTACATAGGGGATAGGGGAAGATGAAATCGGGGAGGGAATAATTACAAGGTGCAGAATAGCTAGAACCCTCACCAACAAGGTGAAAGTTCACGTACCCAACTAAGTGGGTACCATCAAAATTTCAAGAAATTTTATTGTTAACAAGAAGTAAATCAATACCTGGATATAGATGAAAGGACGCCAACAGCCCTGTTGATAGAAGATGATCAATACGTCACATTTTCAAAACATCATTCAGGCTTATACAAAGAGGCTAGTAAACAGATTAGAATGTAATGTTGATACATGAATAATATTATTTTCATCCAACAATTTGAAATTATCGATTGATTTTCAAAACGTAATATAATGCTAAATAAAAGTACTCATCTTGTTGACTCAAAACAAAGTGAGTAAGATCAAAACAGCCTTAAAAGTTTTGAAATGAACGATAATAAAATGAGTACTTTCACTTACTATTATATATATTAAGATTCAAAATTTGATTAATAACTACTTATAAATAATACCATTTGATGAAAATAACATTATTCCAACATAAACATCAAATTCACTAACCTTTTATATAAGCTTGAACAATATTTTGAATCATGACATATTAACACCTCCTTTCTATTTTTTGTCATTGATATTTGCTCTGATTTTCCTCAACCTCCATTTATATGAAGTATTGATTATTATTTTCAGAAAATGGTGTTTATAAGAAATGAAATATCACGATTATTTATAGGCATTGTAATTGTTTTTTTACGACAAAGCATTAACTTCCTAACCTAATATTGTAATTAAATCAAATATTTTTCATGAAAAAAAATATTATAGAAGCAAAATGATACTTGTAATGAGATGTGAACTTTAAATTCAAATAGGTAAATGTTTTAATATTATTGATCAACTTGCCTAATGTTAGGCTAGCGTTTGACCACAAACTTTTAAATATTTTGGACAAGTTATTTTTGGGTAAAGTTTTGCCATGTGTTTGACAACAATTTTCAAATCTTTTTGGCAAGTCATTTATGGGTGAAGTTTCGCCATGTGCTTTGGCTACAAATTTTCAAATATTTTTGGCAAGTCATTATCGGGTTAAGTTTGTCATATGCCATGCCATAGATTTTTTCAGGAGAGATATTTGACTTTTAAAAAAATATATATAATTTACACCCATAAGTTCTAAAAATTTATTAAAAAGACCTATAAGTTTGTATTGTCATTTTATAATGAAAATGTTATGTGAAAAGCCATGACAACGAACCTACTTCATATGAATTTAAAAAAATAGGAAGAAAACAAAATAAAATACCCTTGATTTGTATACGAAAAACTACTATCTAGTTGTAATTGGAAGTGACTTCGGAGAGCAAGCTCTGATAAAGATTGTATAAAATATGTATATAACGAAATAAATTTTGTGCAACAAACTAACAATGAAATTTAGTCCAAAACTATAAATGATGGGTGTTTTATTAAATATAAAAGTTTTGGATAATTTTTAACTTCTTAAAAAAAATCCAAACACTAGAGTTTGACCCAAATTCTAGTTTTTTCGAAAACTTGAAAAATTTGAAATGTTTGTCAAATAATAACAAATTATTTGATCAAACACTAGTTACCAATATTTTTCCAAATATAATTTTCACTTCTGGATTACTAAGTTATGATTAGTAAATGAAGATGTAATTGGAAGGAACATTAGTTACCTATCAAAATCTTCTAACATTATTTATAGCAACGAAATCAAAGTCTCAACTTATCTTTCATTAAAGATATCCCGTGGGATTAAATGTTTATTACATTAAATATTTTTGTAATATAATATAAATTTTGAATACATCTCTTGTATTTTTTTTTAAAAATAAACACTTACACCATTTATACTATGAAAAATATCATACACTTACTCTCTCTCTCTATGAGTTATAGCCATGACTAATTATATTAGTAAAAGATAGAGTAAAATTATTAATGACACAAATTACTTAATAGGACATTCCAATTATTATTATTAACTTTCTCGCACTCAAAGCATACAAGTGATTTTATTTTTATTTAGTTATAAAATTTTATTATATAATAATTAAGGGTATGATCTAGTCATTAATAAAGTGGTTGAAAATCACGAGATTTATAATTTTTTTCCCATCTTCTAGCTTTGTGAATAGAGCTATCTAGTACTTATTATTGGTATAAGTTAATATATATCCCGTGAAATTAGTCAAGATACACATAAAACTGACTTGGACACCACAATTATCAAAATATATATTAATAAAATATTTAAGTGTATGACCTAGTGACCAAATAAAATGGATTGAAAATCATGAGATCTGTTATTTCCCACCATCTTTTAGCCTTGTGAATAGAGTTATATGGTACTTGTTATTGGTATGAGGTAACAGATATCCGGTAAACTAGTTGAGGTACACATAAACTGACTTATACACCATGATTGTCAAAATATATATTTTATTGTTATATTAATTTCTCATTTTTACAGCCCAAAAGAACACATTCACACGTCGCAAGTCTCCGGTTAAAATATGTGCTTACGCACATTTATTTGATGTTATAACTCTACTTACGGGTTTAACAACCTTTTTTGGTTTTAATTTATACTTTACATTGGTGTTAAAAAAAATCATTTAATGTATATAAATAATTTATTAGAACCAAATAGACAATTATTTCTAAAATCAAAAATTCAAACTTCAAAGTGTTGCTTCCGCATTTGCCTGTTGGTGTACACCAATTGAGTCCACGTACGAAACAAAAGAATTATACACAAAATAAAAATAAAATTGTGATTAATTTTATCAATTACATTTATTTATAAAAAGAATGAAAGTAATGAACAAAAGAGATAAAATATTTATATAATAAATGTGAGTGCATCAAACACAATAAATTGTATTATTAAATAAATATAAGTTTATACTTGTATAGTAAATCTAAATGAAATAAATTTGTGAACTTATTTTTCTTGCTCTTTTCCTTTTTAACATTATGTTTGTGCAATTAGCTTGTCTTACCAAATTTTCAAATTGAAAAATGAAATGTTATTTGTTAATGAACTTTATTTCGGTACATATATATCATCAATAAAAAAATAGCTATATATGTATCAAAATAAGGTTCATTTTCGAATAACTTTTATTTTCCAATTCGATACTTTGCAAGAGAATATAATTACACAAATACAATGAATGAGAACAGAATAAAAAATAAATATGTTTATAAATTTATTATATAAATAAACTAATTATATTTTATGAACCCACATGAATAAATGTTATAGAAATATTTTATCTTTCCTATTTATTACTTTTATTTAGGAAGGAATACAAATAGAACTCACTTATGTGCCAAAAATAGGCTAAATACATGGATAGCTCCTCTAACTTTCCCTTATTTTTATTTTGTCGCTCTATTCTAGCCCGTTCATTTTAATTTTTAACTTTATTTTTTATATATCTTTTAAATATAAAATATTAATTTTATGATTTATTTATTTTTATATATATGCTCTTCAACTATAATTTTACATTTTAAAAATTGATGTTCGTCCGTTAGTTTTCGTTGAATAAAAATAAATATTAAAAATTGATAAAACAACATGATTTTTAAAAATAAAAAATAATAATTTTTTTGAAAGTTTCTCTGTATTTATACGTGAAAAATGATCAACGAAAATGCGTCGATTTTCTTTCTTAATAAAATCAATGACAACCCAACGAAATCTGTCAAATTTTAGCGTTTTTAGTGGTGTTATTATTGACGACAAGAGTATTTTTGTTACTCGCATTGAGTTGAATTAAAAAGCTAGCATTTGAGTTAAATTCAGATAGTCTAGATATGAAAAAATATATGATATTATTTAATTTAATTGTTTGTTTATGAAAGAACAATGATGCACTTTCGTCAATTATTTTTCATGTAAAATTACAGAGAAACTCTCAAAAAAAAAAATCATGTTCGTCAAAAAAAATTGTGCATGCGTTTGATAGTCACAACTATAATGAAGCTCCACACCTTTTATTATTGATTGTGTCCCTTTTCATTTATGAATTTTTTTTTTTTTGGTTTCCTATCCAGTAATTGGTAGTTACATTGGAGCCAAGGAATTCTGAGCGCTTCCTAATAAATGTGAGTCCATAATCAAATGAACTCAAATTCAAAACTTTCTGATAAAAAATAAATGACTACTTATCATTCCATTACGATTCTTACGGATATTTATGAGTTCTTTTCTACTACTACTATTATTATGTTCAAAGATATAGTAGTAGGAGTAGTAGAGTAGATCTTACTAGTTGTAGTACTTTATTACTAGTATTATTAAATGAGTTGCAATAGGAAGAGTAGTGGGGCAAAGAGTCAAACAAGAAGAAAAGCAAAGGAAGATCCAAAGAGGGGAAAAAGCATAGAGATGATGATGCCGTTGAAAGCAAAATGTCAAACACTAGCTTGCCTTTTGGGGACTGACACCCTGCCTCGACCTTAGCAACTCTTTTGACATGTCCTCTCACTTACCTGCCCTCTTTGAACCTATCTCATCCTTCTATTCACGCACCTTCATTTTTTCAATTTTTTTTTATTTGATGTTCGGTATTTTTATTCGATTTTAAGGTTTTTTATTCGATGTTCGGTATTTATTTAAAGTTTGATTAAATTTGAATTTGTGTTGGAAAGTTTTATATTGAGGGTAAAGCACGCTCTCTAACAAAGGTAATTCCATACCAAAAAGGCTTAAACCTGAGATTGTTTGACTAAAGATGAATGAATACTTACTACTCTATCACAATCTTTATTGATTATTTGGATTCATGTTATGTAGTATTCATTTGACTAAAAAAACACTTTTTATTAAAGATTTTTTCATATAGCGCAATTCAATGCACCACAATCCACATTCTTTAATCATACTTTGTTTTTCAATTTTTTCCTTACAAGTCCACATTTTCCTTTAGACGAGTTTTCTTATTAGTTTTTTCATTTGAAAAAACAGAGAAGTTATTTTTTGATAGATCCTGGATTTTAAATAATTTGAAAAACATATAATAGAAGTGAAAACTGAAAAGCTTTGACAAAATACTAGTAGTATATTGAAACATTAACAAAAATGGAACTAACTATCAGAAATAATAATTCAAATATAAGAAAAAGGATAATAACACAAATTAAAGGATAAGAAAAATTATAAAAGTAATATTACGATTACTAATATAGGAGTATATGTTCAACAACGTTGAACTACATACTAGCCTACTAGTTATCGAGTTTAGAATCAAAATGGCAATAAAAACTGAGTATAAATTCAAAAGGACAACATTTAGATAGAACGGTTAACATAGTTAAAATCTATATGTAATGCTCATGTCAGAGCCTTACGAGACTTCTGACATGAGTCTTCCCTTTAAAAAAAATGTTGTTGACTTAAAAAAAAATTAATATTCCTTTTTTAATTATTTATTTAATCATTTTGTTGTTTTATTAAATACGAAACACAACAACAAAACAATTAAATAAATAATGAAGAAGGAATATTAATTTTTTGAGGAAATACATACAAATTATTAGAAATATATTATGTGTGTTAGTTTTCTATCCTAGGCTTGTAATGGAGAAGATGGAACGAAGAAGAAGACGAGTACACAGTGAAAAAGAGAACAAAAATATATGGACAAAAGAAAAAAAATTGAAAAACTAAAAACAAAAAATGACATGGAAAAAGAAAAAAGAAATGAAAACTAATTTTTTTCACCATATGACGTGTTGTCAACGTGTCACTAAGGTGGTGCTGATGTGGCGCGCGTGTATATCTCCTCCCAATCACGAAATTGGTATTTTATGTATAAGGTGTTATTTAATTCATCTGAAAGTTCTATAATTACAATGCTAAAGTGAATTTTGTGGACAAGTTTGAGGGGATTTTATGTATTTTCTCTAATTTTTTATAAAGTCAGCGTCGTTTTTTTAAAGGGAAGGCTAATAATCAATTTTATTGCCTTTTTTAAAAATTTGCTCAATTTTATTACCTTTTGACTCTGGATTCCTACTGTTTATGTAGCTTTTTCCTCAAAATATTTCCAGATCTTTTGTTTTTATTTTTTCAAAACTGCGAATTCTTTAAATTTCATTTTAAGGATTAGTCTTTTTCCTTTCTGTTTGAGAATGTTATTTTAATTTGTTTATTATATAGATTTTAAAAATAGTTTTGCTTCTTTTTTCAAGATTTGTTTTTATTTTTTCACAAGTTACGATATTTTTGTCCTAATTGGGTGTAAACTAAGTTTTATTGTTGGGAAATATTATTTTTATTTTATTATTAAATGAATATTAAGATAGATTTTTTTCCTTTTTAAATTGAAACTGTCACATGTAATAAACAGTGATGTACCTCTTTTATTTTGTTTTTTTCTGATAAATTTAATACCACAAAATTAAATTACATTTCAGTATATTCTATATATCTTTAGTATAAGATTATAAAATTTAAATCTTTTTATTTTTATTTTTATTTATTTGCAATTATAGACCTTATTCCATTTTTACGTTTAAAAATTAAGACAGCTTCACCCACTGGTTTTATCGTCCTGTCGACAATTCCATAGAAAGCAATGCTGAGAGTATCCGATCCCCAACGACCTTTTTGGCTATCTTATCTCGAGCTGTGAGCTATCATAGGAACCACCATATTTGTGTCCGTGTCCATTTGTTAATGACCTATAAATTATCTAAATACATTACCTAAATTATTCTACCCTTTAGTCGTTTGGTGTGAATAATAACTCAAATTATCTAAATACATGCGATTAATGTATTGTCTTGCCTATATTGTTATTTTGTTGTTATTGATTGTTATCAATTATGTTATAACGTTATTTTTTAACGGAACATATTCATTATAAAATGATAATATAAATTAATGGTATTTTTAATAATTTTTAGAATTGATGGATATAAATCATATTTTTGAGAAAATATGAGGCCAAACACATGGTAAAACTTCACCTAAATATAATTTGCCAAGAATATTTTAGAATTTGGGGTCAAACGCTATAGTTGGTAAGTTCGAGATAACTTATCTCGGGATTAATAATTAGTATCGAGATAAAAGTTATCCTTCCTCTTGGGTGGTATAGTAATCTCGGGATAATTTATCCCAGAACAAAATAAGTAAATGACAAAAATATCCCTTTAAACTCTTTATATACATCACTTTTCATATACATGAAGGCTATTTTGGTGAACAAATAAATTGTTCCTATAATTTATGCAATGCATATTATTTTGAATACAACAGACCGAACACTCAATAAAAAATAATCTCAGCATAACTTATCTCATCATAACTTAAATTTTAATTATTTTCTTCAAACACAACTTCAATATTGCAAAAAAAGAAATAGTTTTAATTATTTTCTTCAAATTTTACATTTTTATGTCGAAATGCCTACTTATTTTAAATCAAATCTAAGGGATCGCTTGGTTGTAAAAAAATGATTCCGGAATAAATTATTTCGATATAAGTTATTTTATTATACATATGAACTAAGTTATTCCATCACTATAATATAAATGATGAGATAAATAATTTAAATAGTATCTAAACTTCCAATCAAATGTATATCTTACAATGACTCTAAAGTTAAAAATTCATGTGGACCGGACAGGTAAGTTGAAGAAGAAGTAATAAGTAGCTAAAGTCAAACGGACGAAGACGCCTCACTAATCGAGATTGAGAAAGAAAGCAAAGAAGAAGAAAACAAAAGTTTCCATCATTTCAGCCAACACCTACCCTTAACTTGCCAGAGAAAGGTACCTATCTCCACTGAACCACTGCTCAGAAAAAACTTGAAAACCCCCTCGTGGACCCAACACTTTCTATCTACTCTCTTCATTCCATAACTATAAAATATTTATAAAAAAAAAAACTATACTCCTATACTCTATGTTCACAATATCAACATTGCAATATACATAGAAAAATCTAGTGTCATAGCACTAATAGCCGCAATAATAATTGAAAAGCAATGTTGGGGAAAAAGAGGAAAAGATAGCTCATGGATTACAAGTTTTATTTTTTTTATATGATATGATTAATAAGTTTTCAACAACTTGGGTACTTTATGTCGTCAATAAATTCCATCTTTGTTAGCCTCTTTCTCATTGGCAATACTGAAATTGCATATAAATCCAAAATGCAACCAGTCAAGTGTTTATAAACAAGTATAGTAGAGTTGCCCTAGGTGAAGGACGTGTTGTGTTGCATTATGGTCTTCGATTGAGAAAATTAAACCACAGAATCCCAATGCTCACTGTCTAAATCTTGTCACCGCTATATGTTTGGATTCTGGTAACTGATTTTATTAACCCGATCCCTCTCACACTATATGATGGAGATGAAACACTTAATAGAGTTTAAGAATCTATTTCATATATCATGGCGAAGGCTTTACCTGTGAGTGGTGAGAACTGCACCGGTGTAAACGTCGTCGGTGATAGTAGTGGTGAGAAGTTGCAGGCTACTACAAGCAAGGAACTTTTTCACTGTGAAAACGGAAAAATGGTTAGGAAGAGAGCGGCGTCTGACATGGAGATCCAGACCGGCGCCGGCGAAGAGCATAGATATCTACGCCGGCCTGCTATAGTAGGCGGGTCTCACTCTCAGGCTGGTGATTTAAGGGTTTGTGGCAATAGTAATTTTGGTCATGGTATGAATAGTAATACGACGACAACGATGACGACCCAGGTTTCTAACTACTCCACTATGCAAATGTTACCTTCTTCCACGAACTTGTGCGGTGTGACGTCAAGAGGAGGGCCTGGGATTGATACCGGATTTTCTAATTCAAACCCAAACCTAACTTACACAGACGCCATAACATCGCATCATCAGCCACTAGGTACTCAAACCCAGAACAACAACAACAATCAATCCCCATCTGTTTGTGTTTTCTCCGGTTTGCCCCTTTTTCCTCCAGATAGAAACCGCCATAACAGCGGTTTACTACTCCAGCAACCTACTGCAGCAGCAGCCGCTGTTGTATCTTCACCTCTTACAACTGGAAGAATCGATTCCATGGAGGATAGCACGTCGGCAACGGCATGGATTGACAGTATTATAAAGGATTTAATCAACAGCTCCGCTCAAGTATCGGTGCCCCAACTCATACAGAATGTAAGGGAGATAATCCACCCTTGCAATCCGTATCTCGCATCCCTTCTGGAGTACAGGCTTCGCTCTCTCACTAACAATAATAATGGTGGTGCTGATCAAAATGACCCCATGGAGTGCTGGAGAAGAAAAGAATCGCTGCCTCCACATCTCGCTGGTTTACAACAGGCCCAAAATAATGCCAATTTATTGCCGCACAATATTTTATCCCTTCCTGATTCCTCAAATAATCAATACTTAAACTGGGAAATAGCTTTGCCAAACAGCCACAATGCTCCGGTGGCGCCCTCTCTGAACCAGCACCAACACCACAACCAGCTTGGCGGCAATAATCCTACTGCAACAGATCTTTCATTTGTTACACTTTCTCCTCAAGTGCAGCAACAGCAACAACAAGAATCTCCTCATTCTCAGCAACAGGCCGCAGTAGACTTAGAGCAACAACAGAAGCAGCAGCAATCTTCTAATTCTCTATCTCCAACGTCGGTAGCTGACAATAGCGCCAAAACAAAAACTTCAACACCAGCTCCACCAGTTCCAGTCAACACGTACCGAGAAAAAAAGGAAGAAGAACGACAACAGAAGAGGGATGAAGAAGGACTACACCTTCTGACCTTGCTATTGCAATGTGCAGAAGCCGTATCCGCTGATAATTTAGAAGAGGCAAATAAAATGCTATTAGAAGTATCCGAACTCTCCACACCGTTTGGCACATCTGCACAGCGTGTTGCTGCATATTTCTCAGAGGCCATGTCAGCAAGGCTGTTGAATTCATGCTTAGGAATATACGCAGCCCTACCAATGACCAGCGTCCCCATGCTTTACACACAGAAAATGGCATCCGCTTTCCAGGTGTTTAACGGAATCAGCCCCTTCATTAAATTCTCACATTTCACAGCCAATCAAGCTATACAAGAAGCTTTCGAGAGAGAAGACCGGGTACACATAATCGACCTTGATATAATGCAAGGTCTTCAATGGCCCGGTCTTTTCCACATCTTGGCTTCCAGGCCCGGTGGACCTCCTTTCGTACGACTCACCGGGCTTGGAACATCCATGGATGCTCTTGAAGCAACCGGCAAACGACTATCCGATTTTGCTGAGAGATTAGGCCTTCCTTTCGAGTTTTTACCAGTTGCTGATAAAGTTGGAAACTTAGACCCTGAGAAATTGAATGTGAGCAAGAGAGAAGCTGTAGCGGTTCATTGGTTGCAACATTCCCTTTACGATGTTACTGGCAGCGACTCTAATACACTCTCCCTCTTGCAAAGGTACACAATTTCTATGTTTGGAATTTATTTATTTTTAATTCAAATTTTATTCTTTTTTTAGTACTTTATAAATATACTTTTGTAGTTACAAAAAATGCTTTTAACATATTTGAAATCACCAAATTCAAAAATACTGTTGCTGCTATTTTCCATGCGTTTTCTTACTTGAAACTCCATGTCGTCTAGTCAAATACGTATACCTTCATTTATCACTTTCCATGACTAACTATCTGCACTTGAAATTAAAGAACCAACATGCAGCTTTAACGCAAGGAAAAAAGAATCTTCATATGAATATTGTGTTGTAGATGATACAATTGCTAATAACAATATTGTAAAAAAAAAAAAGTGATATATATTTAATTAATTACAAAAAAAATAAAAAATGAATGGTACTAGTATGGATATTTATTTTTCCTTTATTACACACGGCGCTTCTCTTTGACCAGCCGTGATTCTCTTTTTCAGTAAACCTGAAAAAAGGAGGAGAAAAAGGCCGATCACTTTTTGAAGCAAAAGCTGTCTTCTCTATGAATTACTGATGTCGTTCCTGCCTAATTAATTTTCCGTGAATTCTCTTCTTTTTAAAAAAGAAGTTCAAATTTCTGGGGAGCACGCCCCAAAAGGATAGAAACGTTAGAGAAAATGAACTATAGGTGTAATTTTCTTGTCCGATGTTACTGGATAGTAGTTAATCTCATACTTAATACCAGTTGATGTGTAATATTTTTTGTGTTCAATTTTATTTATCTATTGTTTTAAAAATAGATTTTTATATTTTACTTATTATTTTTTTAATATATCAAGAAAAGATAATTTTTTTCTTTCTTTATGTTTTATTATTAGCATTAATTACTTATTCTCTCAAATATATTTTTTCAAAACCTAATACTCCTTTCCTCTTGTACTAGTCGATCACTTTCCATTTTATATGGTGCTTTAAAAATAAGATGGTTAATTTTACTAATTTATCTTTTATCTATATTGAAGAGATAGAATATGAAAAATATGTTAAATAGCTTAGGACATATATGAATAGAAAGTAACTTATGAACTCTAGGAAAAATAAAATTTTGGAACTTTTTAAATTTTTTTGGCTTCCATATTACCTATATTGATAAATGAGAAAATTTTAATTAATTTATTTGATTTAGTAAGTGGACAAATAATTTGGGACATGTATTTTTAGTAAGGTGATCAGCTAATATAGAACGAAGGGTACAATCAGTATTTTTTAAGGTGCGTCCAAAATTCAAAATGAACAAGTATCAGTAAATAGAGAAGTAGGAAATATTTGTTGTAATTTTACCACATCACTTGTGCTCTACATCCTACCACTGTATCTGTATGTAAGTTTGATTAATTTGCTTTACTTCAGGTTGGCTCCGAAGGTGGTGACGGTGGTGGAGCAGGATCTGAGCCACGCGGGTTCATTCCTGGGGAGGTTTGTGGAGGCAATACATTACTACTCAGCTCTATTTGACTCACTTGGCGCGTGCTATGGGGAGGAGAGTGAAGAAAGACATGTGGTGGAGCAACAACTATTGTCAAAGGAGATACGTAATGTACTAGCCGTAGGAGGTCCATCAAGGAGCGGGGACGCGAAATTCAACAACTGGAGAGAGAAGCTTCAACAGTCTGGATTTAGATGCTTGTCTCTTGCAGGTAATGCTGCTGCACAAGCTACTCTTTTACTCGGAATGTTTCCGTCTCATGGATACACTTTGGTTGAGGATAATGGAACTCTTAAGCTTGGATGGAAAGATCTTTGCTTGTTTACTGCTTCTGCATGGAGGCCTAATTCCTTACATGCTGCACCAGGTTCTCGTCACTTTTCTCGTCCTAATATGGATTAGAAGGTCTTTATGCAGTCAAGTCAGTAAATTTTGAATATGAAATCATTAAAAAAAAATGGAATGCGCGGTCAGAAAATGTGTCTGATGATATCTTTCTTCTCTTCATTTGGCAATGTAGTTTACAGGATCATCTTTTCTTGTCATGTATGTATACATCGCAAAGGTGGTTTGTTAACTCCCTTTTTTTCAGTAGTCATTAATTTTTGTTGCTTCTTTTTCTCAAATTTATTCTTCAATGCATCTGATAATGTTGTCACATTCTATTTATATGGCTCATTGAAACAACAAAAAAAAATTATGAGAATTCTTGAAAAGTTCAACATGTCTGAAGCATATAAAGGCTCTCGTACTTGTTCAATAAATCTTTATGAGAAATGAAACAATCAGAATGAATGTGGTACCATCTTTTTAAAGAAAATTTGCTAAAGGGATGGTACAAAAATTATACTATTTATCACACTTTTATAAGGAAGCCTGAAGCTGAATTCATCATAATAACTGTCTATGTCGATGATCTGAATATCCTGAAACCTCTGAAGAACTTCCAAAGGCAATATAATTATATTCTTAAAAATAAATTAAAATAAAAGATTTTGAGAAGATAAAAAAAATTCTTGGATTATAAATTGAGCATTTGATAAATGAAATATTTATATGACCATTTATATACATTGAAAAGATTCTAAAATGATTTTTACCTGAATGAACTACGTTGAGCACCCTAATGGTTATAAGAACGCTTGACGTAACTAAAAGTTCCTTCCAGGCTAAAGAAAATGATGAAGATCTCCTTAGTAATGAGACTCCATATCTTGTGCAATTGGAACATTAATGTACTTGTTAATAATGCCCTATCAAATGGAATTTTTGCAGTAATAGATTATTTGGGAGTTGGTTAAAGTTATACATGTATTAATAATGTCAGAATTAATTATCAATGAATCGATGTATTATTTAATGTGTATATTACTTATGGAGGAATTAATTCTACATGTATTAGTTATTTCATATTCTATCTTACATATAATACATAGATTTCTTCATTATGTAAACATGTATATAATAATTATGGAGGCTCCTAAATTGTCAACCAAATATTGTATTAATTTTATACACAAATAACTTATTTTCTATTTGTCTACCAATTATGTCGTATAAGGTATATGAAAATTAATACATAAATAACCTGTTTCTTATCTAACTATCAAACGATCCACTAAGTATATTAGAAAGATTTAATTCCTCTCCAGCAAAACGCAATCAGAAAAATGTTATTGATAGGGCATTATTAACAAGTACATTAATGTTCCAATTGCACAAGATATGGAGTCTCATTACTAAGGAGATCTTCATCATTTTCTTTAGGCCGGAAGGAACTTTTAGTTACGTCAAGCGTTCTTATAACCATTAGGGTGCTCAACGTAGTTCATTCAGGTAAAAATCGTTTTAGAATCTTTTCAATGTATATAAATGGACATATAAATATTTCATTTATCAAATGCTCAATTTATAAGAACCATTGATATAAGTTATTTTATTGTAAATAATTCACAAATTATTGATTATATTATTGTGGGTTATTTATCTGATCCATGTAAAATTCGTCTAAAACATACTATTGATTTGTAAGTTTCTCTTAACGTTAAACAAAATTGATTATAATTGCTACAAATTATCCAGAGATAATAGTCATTCTTGATTCTAATTGAGAACTTGTATAGTTGAGTGTAGCGACTCAACACATTTTGCAAATGTGTATCTTTGAAAAGAATATTCCAACGATATTGTATAAACAAAATGATACTTGCATTTTTCAACTGAGAAAAAGATATAATAAATTTGTCTCACTTAATTTTTTTATTATGCATAATTGTGAATATATTTTAACAAATCTTTCAAGTTATCGATAATTCACATAGTTTTTTACTTAAGTATTGACAACATCCATAATTGAGAAGGTGATATATAGATTTGAATGTATTGCTTTTGAGGATATCATGAAAAAATTTCATCGAGAGAAGTAAAATATGTTGTACTTTTTTTTTCTTAATTAAGATTGTCATATTTGTAGTTTTCTCATAAGGTTTTTAATGAGATAAATCTTAGACATATTACAAAATGTGTATACTCTTTTCTTTTTGGATATTTTTTTGAAAAATATTTTAACAAGATACATTATTTATGAATATTTAAAAAAAATATTATAAATTCAATGAAGGTAGAAGTTCCTTTCTTAATTATTATTATAAAACTCATGTCCCAATTGAATAAGCTCATTAAACTTTGAGATAATATTTTGTACCCTATGAATAGAATGTCATACTCTTATGAAGGATACAATTGAAAACACAGAGAAGTGAAATCTTCATACTTCTCTCTCAATCAACACATTGCATAAATATAATAAATATTTATTCGTATGTTGTGCTAGTATCAAATCAATTTATTATAATAAAGTGATTTAATAAAATAATATTTATATTAACCAACCATAATTAAATTAAATAAATATATTCAGATGTCATGCACTTAGGTCATCTAGAAGTATACATTAATTACCTATATATTTTGGTTGTATATATGTTGTGTATAGCAGTATGTTACATATTATATGTATATTGTATATACTTTATTTGTAAACTCGATGACACAAAGACATTGGCTTAAACCACTACGAATAAGTTTTTAGTAATATGATAACTATCACTAATAAAAAATTGGACATGGATATGGGAAAAAATAGAGTAACATGATCACACCATGTGATAAAAAGGAAGTTCATCATTTTATTCTTTGAAGCATTACTAACTAACCTTTCGTAATTTGAGAAATGAAAGCATATTGATAATTTCATAATGTGATTGACTATACTTTATTTAAATCACGAAGAAATTGAAAAAGTGAAAAGAAAAACGAAAAAAAGAAAAGAAAAGAAAAGGAAAACCTACCAAAAAACAAAAACAAAAAGGAGAAACGTATTTATATTTAGTTAAATTTGGTTTTATAAATTTAGCATATTGATATAATTAATATAATTATTTGATAAAACCAATTCAAACAGAATCAAGAACACTATAATCATAGGTCCTATGAATTTCAGTTGGTTGACATTTTCAAACATTAATAAGACGGTTGAACAATATTTGGTTGAAGTTGATAAAAAGAATTAAAATAAAATATTTGATAATACATAAGGTTAGTGTGGAAGTAAAGCTTAATATACAAACAATCCCAAAACGGAGATTTCTAAGTATCTTCAGTTCTATTATTTAAGGAAATTGGGAGATTGATGATAATGTCATACACTCTAATAATGTTAGATTGATGAAATAGAGGCTTGAGTCTCGTGTAATAAGAATGTACTATTAAAATTTAAAAATAAGTTCTACATGATGATGATTAGACCTGGTGGAGTGTTGGTTAATCAAGAAATTTCATGTTTATTAAACTTATAGAGATGAAGATATTGACTGATGTCTGGCTATGCTAAGAAAGTAGATTAGAAATAAAGATATGGATTAGGTGGGACTGGCCTAGATTGAGGGCAAGATATTAAAAATAAGACTAAGATGGTTCGGGGTGTGGATGTGTGAAATAATAGCTATGGATGGTTTCACAAGAGGTAGAGGTAGACTCAAGAATTATTGGGAGAAGTGATTTAACATGACATGACAGAGTTTCAATAAGACTGAGAACATGACTTAGATAAAAGGTTGTGGAAAATACGGATTAGGGTGAACAATTAGTAGGAAGTGTTGTAGTGACGTTTTTTCCCTAACATGCTTTGACATGCTCTTTATATTATTTTGCTTGGTTTTCTTTATTAGTGTTAATTTAGCCAAGGGTCTATTAGAAACAACTTCTTTACCTCCCAAGGCGGACTAAGAAGGTGTTTGAATTGACTTAAAAGTTGGTCAAACCTACGTTTAAATCAATTTTGGACTTCTGAAAGTATTTGACAAATATAAAAAATAACTTAAAATAAGTCAAAAATGACATAAAATAAGTTAGGAAGTGTTTGACAAGGTAATAAATGACTTAAAATAAGTCAAAAACCAAAAGTAGGTCTTCCCTACTTTTTGTTTTTTGACTTAAAAGTCATTTCAGTTTGACTTTTTATTTTTGACTTAAAAACTATTTTTAAGCCAATCCAAATGGACTCTAAGTTATGTGTACACTCTATTCTTCTCATACTCCACTTATTATATTATGTATGTTGTTGTAAAATTATGTCTCAAAACAAAGTTTTCTTAACAAAACTTAAATTTTGTGAATGAGAGCTTTCATCAATATTGTGATTGTTTGCAACAAATTTTAAATATATGGAAAATAAATCAACCACAAATAAAATCTGAAGAAACAAGAAAATTTTATTGACAAATCAACATGGGCACAAAGTTATGCTCCACTCATATCTTGATCTCTTTATGAATATCTCATGAATTTGCGGAATATTCAAGAGACCTTTTTAAGGGAATATAATACCTTTTACATAGACATGCCTTAGGGTTTAGGATAAAATAACATCCAAACACTCTAACTGAAATAGAACTCATCTGATAGAGTTCTACAAAATTTTAATGTCTACCGTGATACTTCAAATATTAAAACTCAATATTTACAAATAGTAATAACCAAACCATTATTTGCAGATATTGAACTTAAAATATCTACAAATAAGGAAATACTAGTAAGTTTGTACTTTGTAGGTTAATAAATATTTTTCAGTTTTATGTTCTTTTATAAACAAAAGTTTATTTTTACACCTAACAAATTTAAAAAGACTAATTTTTTATTTATTTTTATGAGATTGAAGGAGTAATTTATTTTCCTATTATATAAAAGTTGGGGGACTATATTGGCATATCCAAAAAGCTACCATAATAGTTAGTGACCCTCAGATCTTTACGCTTTGTTATTTGTTTTTTCACTTTTTCCAATCAGATCGATCTCAACTTCTCGGCTCCACCCACCGGGCCTCGGCCGGACGATTTACCTACGACGGCGCCGGACAAACAGGCTACCGGAAACAGACATTGTCGTGTTGTGTAGATTTGGAACAAACGCTGTTGACAGTTGAGGAAAGGAGAACAAATCAAAGCGAATTGCGAAGAACAAATCAAAGCGAATTGCGAAGGTGGAGAAGGCAAACGAAGGAGAAGGAGGTGGATTAGGCAAGGGAGGAAGAGATGAAGGGTGGTATACTTCCGGCGAAGAGGCGATGGAAAGGTTTGGTAATTGCGGTGTTGGGTCTCGTTTTACTTTCATTGCTCGTGCCTCTAGTGTTTCTGCTTGGCCTCCATAACGGTTTTCACTCTTCGGGTAAGTAATGAGCCCTGATTCTTCGCTTGTTGAATGCTAAAAAGTTTGTTCATTGCAATTTGGATCCATGATTGTTGTTTTGAACCTGCTCTCTTCTAATGCAAATCTGTAGTGCAATTAGGCAATCTCTATCTTTTTTGGGAAAATTTGAAGTTTAAATCTTTTTTTCCATTATGTGGTAGGAAGAACTTTCAAGTTTAGCAACCCAGACAATAGAATTTTTAGTAACTTTAATTGGCTTCCCAGATCAAAGAATGGTTCCTGATCCCCATCTCCCCTGCTGAAAAGAGAACACCAATATGTATAAAGAGAAAAGAAGAAGAGAGATAACAAAATGTCATTATGGATAGGAAGAAGACATATCTTCATGAAGCTTTTTAGTTCTAGCCATTTTTTTAGAAGGATTTTCTCTAACTTGATTTGGCATTTACTTTTTGCAGGATATACAACACCACAACAAAGTTCAGCTTCAGTAAGTAACCTGCAGCATTATAATGATACTGCTATTTAGTAACTACTTATTGATTTTCTAAACTGAGGAACTCTTGATGGAATCAGGTGGGACTTAGAATCTACGGTCGACATTATACTCCTAAGATTGAGAATCAGTCGGAGGTAATTTCTTCTCTATAAGCAACCTCATGAGCTGCCTTCATCATTGGTCATTTTGAAATTTTTAGCCAGTAGAAGAAGTGGACTACCTTAATTCCCGATGCTAGGCAACATATTTTTGTTCATTGTTGCATTTTGTGTGTACACAAAGAGAAAAAGGTGATCATGACGTATCTAACAGTTATCCGGTATCTTGTTGCAGGATGATGAATCAACACATGTGGATGACCTAATGCAAAGATTGGAACCAACTTTTCCCAAGGTTCTTTTTACAATTGTTTTCTGATTATGTTTGTTAAGAGTTTTAGTTTTGCAATTTGAATGGACTGTTACTGACTGGGTGAATTGCTATAATGGATGTTTTACCTTGAAAATGCCCATAAACATAAACTTACTAGTCGGGCTATTCTGGAAAGTTCTCCTTAAAATTGATTTTAACTGTGAATAGGTTAGCATAACTTGTGATGTGTGTTATTACAACCTTCATATTGTTAATGGTGTGCCCTTGCTTTCCTTTTCAAATTAAATTCATCCTCATATTTGTTGGTCTTATTGGCTGCTATTTTCTCTATGAACAAAATTTGTTGTTGCAAATAAAAAGTATTTAGACTTGGAAAACTCTCTGTGATGTATGACTGAAGATCAAACTGAGAAAGATAGGATACTGGATGTATTGAAGGATAAGAAGCAATAATCAAATCTCAAATCATGATTTTCCAATATCCGTTGTTACCTCAATTGATGAAGTAATTTTAATGGTCATATGAACAAAATGCTGTAAGCATTAACTTAGTGAAGAAGAAGGATGGTTTTATGAGTATGTGACTGACTACTGATAGTTAAATAAGGTGATGATCAAGAAGGTTTAGGATCTATACATATAGGACTGCAGACTGCTTGGTTTGTGCTAATCCTTGTTTGTTAAACTACTTGAGATATGCTATCATACCTTTCAACAGATGCATGCCATTTTTTTTCTTATTTCTCCAATTTTCTCAATATTATAACACTGATAATTAACTTAATTTTCAGACCTTCAATGATAACTAATAACAAAACTTCATATGTTGTCAATTAGTTGTACTTAACATGGCAACTGTAACTATCATACTAATGCAAATGCAACTTCCATGATTTAAGAAAGTGGTCCTGCCACTATTTCTTTCCTTTTCCATTCCATATAGTTTGCTGTTTGCATGTAGTACTAGATCTAGAGCTAATATTGAATCAAGTAGTAACCATTCCATTTGTCATTCCATGGTAAGAACTGATGATTAAAACTTGTGTGGTTTTGTCTAGTTTATAGTCGTTCCAGCACAAGTTAAAGACTAGTAATTATATATTTGTATCTGAAAAATGCATTGAGTAAAAAGTTCATGTTTGGGAGGATGCACCTAACTGCTGCTTGAAATACACAATTTTACTGAAATCTCCATGGTACTTCATAGGGAACCTAAAATTATTCGCTACTAGTGTCGTGTCTTTCAGTTTTAGGTGTAATTGGATGTATTTGTTGGAATATGAATGGAACAAAAAGAAGACAAGGATAAGTTGAGGGGAAAGAAAGATATGTCATGTCACATCCTGGTTGGAGAAAAAAGATTTTGAAAGAACTGAAAATAATGTCTCATTTGGAGAACAAGATTTTTTCCACCATTCACCTAACCAATCAACCTGCTGATGACCCGAGAGAGTTAATGCAATAAATTTTCATGTTATGAGTCTCCATATAGCATATATTGATGTCTTTTGTCATGAATCTTCTATTGGAATATCATTTTATTGATTGAAGCTTGTTTGATTGGAAAACATCCCCTTTTCTTTTTTCTCTATGAAGAGATTTGAAGATGCCCCTCTTATTCCCTTTGATGCGGGGCACATATAGGAAGTGTCCAACCTTTTAATTCACTTGGAGCTAATTTTAAAGCAAAGCTTCTCAATATCACTCTTTTAGTACTACTTGACCCCTTGTATGAGCCGAAGATATTTTAATCTTCCAATTACCAGTTTTATCAAAAGCAAAAAGCACAAAAAAAACTCTTAAGGTCTGTTGGTGCCTTAAGCGCAAATAAAGTGTGGGCTTTAATGAAAAACAGGTGCAAAGGGCGAAAAAAATACAAATATATATTATTAGTCAAATTATAAGCATTAATGACAAATACATGAAAAAGGAAATTGAATTTTTTTTACAATAAAATGTAATATCAATTGCTTCATGTTGCCTCTTCAGAAGAGGCTCATTGGCAAGGGAAAACGTGCCCTTGATGATGACACTGAAAGCACACATCAAGTGAGGTGAAATGCTCAACACGTTTTGAGTCTCGCTTCAGGGCTTAAGCACCTTTGACAACCCAGCTAATTATTGTCGGATATGGTTAGTGTCTGAAATCTTGGGGTCCTAGATGTTGGCAGTTTAAATGATAGATCATGAGCATACATGTAAAGACGATAGATGCACAAATTTAATGTTTCATAATGATGGCCCCCAAGGCCTAGCTCGAGTGGCAAAAGGTGGAGGATTTGTGGCTTAGGTCGCAGGTTCAAGCCCCACACCATGCAAAGCGAAACCCGGTATTTAAGCGGAGAAGGGTAGAGGGGCGGGCCAATTATCCACCGAGTTTAGAAGGCTGTGATTGGCCCAAAGGGTGGGTCACAGACGGATTTATCGGTTATCAAAAAAAAGTTTCATAATGATGTGATTTTGAACAATGTAGAGGCCCCCCTCTATCTCAATGTTCCCCTTTAGTTTGTTTTTTCTCCTTAATAAATGTTGAAATTTTCAAGTAGTACCTGAGAATTTCAGACATGCAAGCTTTCCCTACATTTACATTCCCTTGTTCCACCATTGACATCAATCCTGATACCTTCAAATTTTAAGTCACGGGCTATGGAGTATTCTTGTCATTTCATGAACATATGAAAAGTTACACCACTAGGATCTTTTATTTGGTTCTACTTAGTTTCATTGTTGCTTGTTGTGCGGATTTTGTGCCCAGTGTATTGCAACAATAGTCTATATTATAGGAAAACTATTTCCAGGTACCTGTCTTTTACTTGACTATCTGTTTCAACACTTCTCTGGAATGATTTCTAAGGTAAACATTTCTCTATGTAATTTTCAATTGGGATAAAAGATACTCTAAAAGTTTTTTTTTTGGCTCGAATGTTGTGATAATTCGTTTACATATTTTGAACTTTGAAATACTAGGCTGTAATTTACCTTATAGAGTTGAAACTACTTCACAAGCAGTTTAAGACAAGAAGACATAAGATAAGCAATTATGGAGGAATCAGGAATGAGAAGTTGCTAATGTGCTTATTATAGTAGCAAATAATGGAAAACTTAAAAGAATAATGTTACAATCAATTCAGGCAACCATGCAAGTGAATGCTCTAGATTTATTGATGCTTTGTGTGGATAGATATTAGAAGTTTTAGTGTCCTCTCGTTGAACTTGCATGTGATTTACCTGTATAACACAATTGTGGACTCATGCATAGGTACTGATCTAACTAAGAAGCATGCAGCTTCACATGAATAGACATTTGTAACACTATCGTTTTCGTCAATCAGCATTCAGCAGTAGCTCGTTTGGGTCTTCTTACTCTAATTAGTTTGCTGTAGATGTTTGATCTTGCTTATCACCCATTTTGCTTTCTTATTCTACTTCATGATACCAATTCTTCACTTAGAAGTTCTAAAGTACCACACCCAAGGGTGTGGCATAGTGGTCAATGAAGTGGGTTAAGAACCATGAGATCTCAAGCTCGAAATCTAGCAGAAACAAAAATACTATGTGATTTTTTCCTATCTGTCTTGGTGTCTTGGCCTTGGTGGACTGAGTTATATCTGGTACCTAACTCTAGTACTTGTTGTTGGTTAGAGGTGGCTGATATCCCGTGGAATTAGTTGAGGTACGCGCAAGCTAGCCTAGACACCACGGTTATGAAAAAAATAAAAGATACTGATTTGACCATACTATCAGACGAGGAAGGAGAAAAAGAAGATGAGTTTTATGCTTTATAAAAAAAGAAGAGAGAGAATGAAGCTTGATGTTAAAAATATCTATTATTGAGAAGCTTGAGACATTTTGCTTGTCTCAATAATTTCAGCTTCTTTTTGAAAGAAAACTGACATTATTGAGACACGCAAAGGTAGTTTGAACATTGAACAATTAAGGTAGTCCACATGTCTCAAGCTTGTCAATAATTTCAGCTTTCTTTTATCATTTGTGTTTTTGATCTTGGAAGAAATCACATCTTACAGTTAAAATGGGTATAGGATACGTCCTCCAAAGTTTCAGTCTTTACTTCAAATATAAGTTATTTGACTGATTTTTCTTCACCATTTTCTCAGGATTTTGGGGGAAATATTGTTGTTGGGAAAGCGGAGAACAAGACTGCTGGTAGGATATTCCAACTTAATTCTCTGAAGAGGAACATGTCTCTCGCTTTATAATGTGTAACTATGTCTATGCATGCTACATATTCAAATAATTTTTGTCAATAGATATAGACAAATTTCTATGAATATGCACATTCACGTAGCAATTACAGTGTGTTTGGTATGACCAAAAATTCTTTCCAGTTTTCCCTTGTTTGGTTGGTAAATTTTTTGGAAAACAAGTTCCTTAAAAAATAAGGAAAATGACTTCCCTAGTGTAAATAGAGTTAACAAGTTCCATAAGTGGCAATCCACATTAATTGTCTCCTCTCCACCCTCCCACCTCCACCCCCATAGCTCTCGCTCCCACCATCCCCACATTCCTACCCTTCACTACCACCCCCATAGTGCTTGCCGATTATATAAAATAAGTTTGGGACAATACATTCTTCTTACTCGGCAAACACCAAAAATAAATAAGAAATTCATTTATCTTCCATGGAGAACATTTTCTTTCATACTAAACACCCCGTTGGGTGTTAAGCCTTTTCTTTTTATATGATCCTGTCTCTTCCCTTTTTAGTGGATGGAGCTAATAATTTAAGAGATTTGCTCAGACTAACAACAAACACATATAATTTTGGAACAGAGGAAATAGTTGATTAGTTTTGCATCAACCATGATTAACTAATCTTTAGATCTATTTAGATTTTTAAGCTATTCCTCTTTGCAATATTGTTTTTCCAGGATTTCCTTTGTTGGATGGATTGCCCAAAGAGCGCTTAGGAGTAAATGTATGTAGATCTGCAACCTTATGTTTTTACATGTTCTCATTACAAAAATGAATTTTTACATGTTGTTTAGTTCTTTTTGTCTCCATCTGATATAAAATAAGATTAACCTTTGATATGTGTAACAGAGCACAGGTGTTGGCGACTTAACAAAAAAAAGACAGAGCACAGGTGTTGGCGATTTGACAAAAAAAATACAGAGCACAGGTGCTGGTGACTTGGCAAAAACAAAGCAGAGCACAGGTGTTGGTGACTTGGCAAAAACAAAGCAGAGCACAGATGTTGGTTCTACGCCTGGTGCCACTGAGAATATCAGAGACATTGACGAGGGTGAGAAATTATGTGAGCTAAAATTTGGGAGCTACTGTTTATGGCGTCGCAATCATAAGGAGAAAGTGAATGATTTCACTGTTAAAAAGATGAAAGACTTGTTGTATGTGGCTCGGGCATATTATCCTAGCATAGCGAAGCTTCCGGCTCTTGACAAGCTGTCGCATGAAATGAAGCAAAACATTCAAGACTTTGAGCGGGTGCTTAGTGTAACTACGGTGGACAAAGATCTTCCTCCTCTGTATGTTCAAATAGTTTCCTTGCAACTATGCAACAAAACAAATGTTTGGACTCAGTCTTATTTTTTAAATGATCATGTAGTGTCAAAATGTTTAATCTTATCTTTTTGTGATTAAGATTGAGAAATCAGTGTAGCTTGCTTTATATGTTTTGGAAAGAGTCTTTGACCTCTGTTGTTGGTTATTGCTGTCTAGATGTTATGCCTTCATGCAATTTAGACTTAACCTCAGCTCAACTCAAATAGACCAGGAGCAAACTGTTTGATACTATATGCAGAGTTCAACATTCCTCAGTATCCACTTCTCAGGCTTGATTGTCTCCTTTCCTTCTTCTCCCATCTCTCTCCCTCTCTGTTATTCTCCTTTAGTGATGCTAATTGAAGTATAGAGGTAACATACTAAGATCCCAAACATTCACCTCTTTGAATCAAATTACTTTTAGCCTGGCCTAGCTCTAACTCCAGTAGTTGAGCTTCACTTTTAATCTACCTTCTAGTCTACTTACTTTTGTTGCATTTGTTTGTTAGCTTTAATCAGGCATAGAAGTATCTCAACTAGTTTCCTGTCTTTCACTTATTCCTTTGCCTGTAGCTAGAAGAAATCTGTAAATGCATCTTTTCATTATATTCCGTAAACCTTTTACAGAAAAATTCATGCTTTTGCTTGTTCACCAGGATTGATCAGAAGCTACCTAAGATGGAAGCTGTAATTGCTCAAGCAAAGGCATGCCGCGTAGATTGCAGTAATGTAGACAAGAAATTCAGACAACTAGTTGATCTTACTGAAGATGAGGCTACTTTCCATATGAGACAGAGTGCCTTCCTCTACCAACTAGCAGTTCAAACCATGCCCAAGAGTCATCATTGCCTGTCAATGCGATTAACTGTAGAGTATTTTAGAGACCCTCCACCTGATATTGATCAGTCATTGGCAGAGAGACATTTGAATCCAGATCTTCACCACTTCGTTATATTCTCCAGCAACGTGCTAGCATCGTCTGCTGTAATTAACTCCACTGTAACACATGCAAAAGTATGGTTTGTATATTCTCTCTTCAATTGCAATTTTTTTCTGCTGTTAACACTTAAATCAGTTTTTCTGATCGTGTTTTCTTCTATATGCAGGAAAGTGAGAATCAAGTATTTCATGTGGTAACAGATAGACAGAATTACTTTGCCATGAAGTTATGGTTCTCGAGGAATAAGTATATGGAGGCCACAGTTGAGGTGTTGAATATTGAAGATCATAAGCTGGAAAACAATAAGGCATCAACGTCAATTCATCTTTCCCTGCCTGAAGAATATCGTGTCTCCTTCCACAAGGTTGATGGACCGCCAACAACAGAATACCTATCTGTTTTTTCGCATTCCCATTATCTTCTTCCTGAGATATTCCATAGTTTGAAGAAAGTCGTGGTCTTGGATGATGACATTATTGTGCAAAGAGACTTGTCAGTATTATGGGGCATCAATATGGACGGGAAAGTGAATGGTGCAGTTCAGTCCTGCTCAGTTAGACTGATTCAACTGCAGAAACGTTTTGCTGACAAGAGATTGGATGAAACATCTTGTGCTTGGATGTCTGGATTAAATGTTATTGATCTAGTGAGGTGGAGGGAACAAGATATTTCCGGAAGATACCTGAAGTTGGTAACAGAGGTCAGTGACACTATCTTTTGACATACATTTGTTGTTTTCAACAACTTTTGCCTGCAAGATGTAAGGCAAAGGCTAGTAAAATATTTCCTTCTTTATTTTCATCTGTTGAGGCTAGTACGGTTTGAGAATTAGCTTGTTATTGTTCTATTGCTCTATGTCTACTTTGAAATAATACCACAACATGACAAATTAGTTTTTTGTAAGTAAAAGTGATTTCTATTGTACTTGCCCCAAAAATGATCAACAATTTGTTACTTTCTAGAGTGCTTCTCCATATTTTTAAGTTTTGGTTGATTCTCTCACACAATGTAGTCGGGATTCTTACTTGGTAAATTCATGTCCATATTCCCATTGACAATCATAATTTCTAATATATCCACTCTATGGTGTGCCTGTAGCTTACACTAGGTGATTAAGGATACCGAAAAGGGTCATATTTGCCCCTGTACTCTCAGAAAAAGATTATATTTACCCTGCTCGTACTTTTTTTTTGATATATTTGCCCTTACCATCTAACTTTGGGCATATATTTACCATTGAATTGTTAACTATCATGCCCCACCTTATTATCTTACGTGGCGCTATGTGGCACCTAAGTGGTTATATTTTTACCCCAATTAAAATTTTCTCCCAGTATATTTCTTTTACCCGACCCAACTAATCCAATAAACCTATTTCCTAATATATACACGCAGTTAACTTTTCCTCTTTCTATTGGCAAAGCCAAGTTATCCTTTGACTTAGCTGGAAAATCCAACAATTACAGAAGACATTCTTTGAAACCAGAAAAATAAAAATTGACTTTTAATTAACAAGTTCTATGTAAAATTCAAAAAAATCGGGTTTAATTCACAAAAATGACTTCTTAAACCACCAAATAGGATAATTGCTCTACATATGCAACTTCACTAACAACCCAAATCAAATTTTAAAAAAAAGAAGTAACTTTGATAGCTCAATAAAAGAACAAATAGCATTGTAGCTTCACAGGAACCAAAAAAGGGGAAAGCTTGAAGCTTTAGGGAATGCCAAACCAATAGCCATTCGAAAAAATTCCATAGAGCTTCTTATGACAATTATATGATCTTTAGAAGGAAACAGGACATAATTGCAGGACTTTAAAGTTAAAGAACAAAACATTTTTTAAAAGTTTTTCCCATAATTTATCCAAGCCAAAACAATATACTTGCTTCATGACCCCTAAAAAAAAACTAAAAAAAAACTACATCAAATACAAAAATCTACTAGTTCTTTAAAGATTTTTTCCCATAATCTATCCTAGTCAAAACAATATCCTTCTTCATGACTCCAAAACAAACTTTAAAAAAAAAAGGAAGCTACATCAAATACAAAAAACTACATCAAATATGCGGTGGTTAGGGAGCAAATGGTCAAAATATGTCGGGTAACCATTAAGTTGGGTTGTCTTCAATAAAAGAAATCAAGTTGGCGCAAAGTCTAACGTATCACTTTAAATATACAGAGATAGGACTTTGTCTGGCAACTGATATGGACTGCCCAACATACAATCACTTTGGTATGAGCTCGTGGATGTGTGTCAAAGATGGAGAGATAGTAAGAGACTTATCACTTAAGGGGGCGTTTGGTACAAAGATTGATAACGCAGGGATTAGTAATGGAGAGATTAGTAATGCAAGGTTTATTTTTATCAAGTGTTTGGTTCATTGTTTCCTACCTCATCTTGTGTTTGGATTAAAACTCTATAAAAAGCTTATTTCCAATTATACCCTTGTATTATCATGTAATTGGGTCAAGGTAGATAATTGCCAAACAATATTATTTTTTATGACCTTCTAACTAGCTAGGAGACGAACAATTTTGTTGTCATGTTTGCTATTTTGTCACTTGAATTATTTGAGGATAAATAATTGTCATCTTAATAAATTGATCACTCACAAAATGTTAATTTTCAATTTTAGAAAGATAAACCATCTACTTTTAAATCCGAAAAGACGGTAAACAATAGTAAAATTGAGTAAACCGTCCACATTTACACATAAAAATTGCAAGTTGTAGTTTTAATATGTATGCAATTATATAAATTGTTCAAAATACAAATAATTAGAAAATTACACAAAAATATATATATATATACATATATACGAAATGTCATGTGATGATATATTTGCCTTTTTAATTAGTAAATGTTAAACAACTCACATTTCAAATATTGTATTGATTTCTATTAGGTTTATTTAGTAACAAACAACTCTCTAAATAATTTGTAAGCTAATTTTTTTAAATAAATTTTTTAGTACAAATATAAAACATAAAATCAAGAAAATAAACAAAATGATTGAAATGATTTGAGGGATATTTTGTCTTTACATAGACTTATCCCATGGTATTAATTATTAAATCCTATGTATTACTAATACCTCCAAATGGAAGGTATTAGTAATACATTTTCTAATACCATGTAGGGCGTATAGCTAATCCATGGATTAGTTATACATATGCTCAAATTCTTACCAAACATAGTACTAAATAATACCATACATAATACATGGACTATTTCTCCTAATACTCTCTACCAAACGACCCCCAAGTGTTATAAGGTTTATGAAAGAAGGTAGTCCCGCAACAATTCTTGGGAGGTGGAGGTTGTAGCAAATAACTTTATTGGATCTTTTAGTAATATGTGATGTCATTGATGTTACACTTACGGAGGCAAATTTCATTGAAGAAATAAGAGGTCCACTTTGTGGATGGACAAGATCTTGATCTCTGGTGACTAGGAAGAAAAGTTTCAACTTATTGCTACATGCATTGCCGAGATCAGTCATTATTGGATAGCAACTATATCAATGCCTGAAATTAAACCTAGTAAATTGATCACAAGAGAGCTGCAAAAAAAAATCTTTTTAATATGGACAACCCAACTACACACAATAAGATGATCAACACAGCAAAAATCCATATTTAGCAAAACAGGAGATGATTAACATATGAAACCCTTCAGGGTGGCCCAGGGGTTTGGGCTTGGGACTTCCATGTTGGAGGTCTCAAGTTCGAAACCCCTTGCCAGCGAAAGCAAGGGGTTTACCTTCTGGGTCAAGCTCGTCGCACTGGGCTTGCCTAGTGCAGGTTACCTCTCCTGTGTGGTTTGCGAGCTATTGCATAGGAGCGGGGGTTTTATCCTGTGCGCACCCAAAGTGTAGCGGCTGCAGGTTTCTCTTGTCATAAAAATAACATATGAAATATGCAACCACATACATATTACCAATATGATATGATCAACATAAAAATTTCAACTACACAATGAGATAACTCAACAATATCAAGAAATCCAACTATATAACCACTTAGAAACATGAGATGATTAACATCTAAAGAGTTCAACTACATAACTATTAATCAATATGACTACACAATGAGATAACTCAACAATATCAAGAAATCCAACTATATAACTACTTAGAAACATGAGATGATTAACATCTAAAGAGCTCAACTACATAACTATTAATCAATATGAGATGATCAAGATCAACATATATATATATATTTGATAACTCTGGTGTCCGAACCGGCTTGCACAGACCGCGACTATTACACATGATACCTCCCACCAGTAAAGGTATTGGGTAACTCTGACTAGAATAGATGAAGGCTAGAACAGATGGTAACAAATCAAGATGAACATATCAAAAAAGCCGAACTACCTATCCTAGAGATTCAATTGCAATCATCCCTCAACTCTACCTGCAATATAGATAATTCAAAGATCAAAGAACCCAACTTTGATTGATGGAAATGAACCAGCTTAACTAAAACTGCACATACAAGCCAGTCCAAGTTTAACAAAGTTTCAAAAACCCAACTAAAGTTCCAAAATTTCAGCTGAAAAGGACTATCTTAACTATAATAGAGATGATCCAAGAATCAAAATCCAAACTTTGATTGAATAAAGCCAAACAAATCACAACCCAGAACCCAAAAAGAGAGACCCATTAAAACCCAGAAATTTCTATAAACAACTTCAACAACCCAGAAAGTTAAAGGTGTCTAATCAACCCAAAAACTAAGAAAAAAAATTAATAGCAATACGACGCTACCAGCAAGATGAAATTAAACTAAAAAGTGAAAATCACAGAGCTAAGGAAGAATTTATTTAAAACTGAAAACAGAGGAAAGAACTAACCTTCAAAAAGGCTATGCTTAAGACAATTGAGGGCATCATATGGATGACATACATATGAGATCATCCTAGTCATACATATCTCATTTCTTGAGATGGATTTTCTCCCTCACAACATACTTCAATCCCGTAATGTCTGGCTACACAACATATACTTCATGGCTAAAAACCAAGACCCCCCGCCCCAAAGGGGGAAGTGACACATGGTCAGTTTTTATTTGCCTGTGCAACAATCAGCTTCCCTCACTCAGCCTTGCACACAGTGGAGGTTCATTGTTCAGTTTTATTTGAGAGACAAGACTATAGTAAGTGCTCACTTAGCTTACGGGTTAACATTCTCAACATTGTATTTATCTCAAATATGAGTCGCAACACGAGTTGGCAATACACTCAGTGCCATGCCAGCAGGCTAGCCTAGCCATTTGATACAACCAGTGGCAAATGTAGTACAACATAGTATGTGTGGAAGGGCGTACGCCATGAGTTCGAGTCCTGCTGGTGGACCACACCTAATATTTAATTGGAGAAGGGTAGAGTGGCAACCCCATTAATCATGAGTTTTAAAATTGGAAACAACTTATTTTTCGATTATAAGGAAAAAGAAATGAGCTAAAATCAAACAAATTTTAGAAGACTTGCTTTGAATTTGAATGAAGCTTGAAATCAGAAATATATCTGGGCAAAGTTGTTTTCACAAGCCAAACTGTGACCGATGAACCAAAGTAACACAATAATTATTTCCTTAAGCTTCAGAGAGGTATTGAATTATACCCATTGTGGGTAATATGTTGACTTTTAATATGAATGTTATATATGTTTTTTTCCCTTCAATATGAATGGTGAATAATAGTATACCCAATACAAAAGGGGACAAAGAAAAAGGTCATTTGCATGCGCTAGGAGACCGAAACAGAAAAGATGGAAAACTACTATTTGTGTTCATTATTGCTCTCTCAATACAAATATTCAAGATTGTTTCATGTTACTCCTTGTATGTGGGCTTCTACCTGCCTAAATAATGAAGTGTTGTCCTTTGAGCCCCCGTTCATTTTATTTTGGAGTAGGTTTTTTTAGTCAGGGCTTAACCCTTTCCAGTGCCACAAAATATGAGAAGCATAAAAAGGTGGAAAAATACTTAACACATTTATTATTGTTCTCTCTATGTCAATATTATGATTGTTTTTTGTGGGCATGTGAGCTGCCACCAACCTAGATAAAGACGTCCCATGTTTTGGGCCTCTGTTTCTTTTTATTTTGGTGTGGATTTTTGGAGTCCATGGGTTAACCCTTTCGAGCCCCACAAACTATGGGTCATCAAAGTCTACTGCAAGTTAACGTAACCCATTGAGCATTTGTTTTACACACTCAACTTTTATGGTTAAGGGGCAGGGCTGTGGGGGTTTTGGGTAGTGGGACTATGCTAGGTAATTTTATCTATGTAAATACAAATGACTCACGGACAAGATTCTTGGTGTGGCATCTCATGTTAGATTGTTTTAATGGACTAATACATTTTTCTTGTCTCCATTTATCTATGTGCTATTTTTATATTGACTTACACTGTCACCTTTTTATTTAACTTGCAGATGAATTCAGAAGAGGCTGTTGCATTGCGTGCAAGCTTGCTTACTTTTCAGGGTGAAGTTTACGCTCTTGATGATAAGTGGGTATTATCAGGACTGGGTTATAACTATGGAGTTGATATTGAAACTGTGAAGAATGCGAGAGTACTGCATTATAATGGTAACATGAAACCTTGGCTTGAGTTGGGCATCCGCGATTATACAGTTTCCTGGCGGAAGTTCCTAAACCAGGAAAATCAGTTTTTAAGTGATTGCAATATTAACTAGTACAGTATGGGCTAATACCTGCATTTGCTGCTGAAGTTTCATGAAGGCATGGGTGACAAAGTTTGCACAAGTTTCCTGTTTGTGATCTTGTGTAGAACCGTATCTGAGGTAGGGGGACTGAGTATAATTTGGTGTGTATATCTCTATTGTTTGGTTAATGAAGGAAATTGTTTTAACCTCAAGGCAATGCTAGAGTGATGCATAATACTTGTCAATGATGGATTGGTAGTAAGGCATGGACAACTTTTAATGGGTTAGGCATACACCTTCATCGGCTATTTTTTGTTGGAGCTGTTAGCGTATGAGGAGATTTCCTGAAACTATCTCTGAAGTGCTGGATATCAACTTTGCCTCCTATGAATCTTGTATACATGCATACCTTGGGTTAAATATAGTTCTACTGAAATCAGGTGACGAGTACTTGGACCCTTGCTTCACCTGTGATGACCATCTTGGATCCGCTGTGATGTGTGATATTGCCATTGACACGTTCAGTGAATTCTTTCTTGTAGAATTGGGTCTTTTTGAAATACATTCTTTTTTAGCATTGATCAGGCATCTCATTGTTTTTAACCTTTGCACTAGCTACTGGAGAACTGCCGTTGCTGCTATAATATATTTAGTGTTAAACATAATACAATATTGTTTACCTTATAATTTTCCTTTTGACAAACAGCTTAACGTTTGTGCCTTTGCGATTAATACTTTTATATGCACTAATGATCTATCAGGTTATCTATAAAGGTAATTACAGATAAATCTCATTGTTAACTATTGTAACTAACATGCAATCACCAAGTTAAAAGTACATTGATTATGCTTTGTTAAGTTCAGGTACTTATGATGCTTGTAGCTGTAGCCTACTCGTTTGCCTTATAGGTGAGTTGAGTCATAAAAGATGTGTTGAACTGGATTTATGTTCTTTTTTTCTTCTTCTGTCCTCGATTCTTCCTGGCCGTGCTTGTGGAAGATAAAAGATACTTCGTAGAATTAGTTGAAGTGTTAACTCACTGGGCATTATTTTGCAATAGATGACTTGGTTCATCCAATTAATAATTGTACTATTACTTGGAAAAATGAAATGCTCACGGAATAGGCTTGTCACCAATTCTTGACTTGGTTCCATCCACCTAATGATTGTACTACTCCATTATTATTCATTCTCATCCACCCCACGAACTTACTTTTTTCTAAACAGATGGAAAAAAAAAAAAAGGTACCAATAGAAGGGAGGTCTTATCACCAAAGGCTCAACTCTAGAGAAAACAGAGAACATGGAAACTTCAATAGCCTTTCGATTCAATTTATTTGGATAGGAAGAAGAACCAGAATTGGTCCTGGATAGTATCGTTTTTCAACTGTCCACTGGTAAATACGGAAAGCAGACTACAAAATAGAAATACAGTAGCAACAGAGTCGAGAGTGAAGAGCCAAATAAGGGGATGAGAGGATTCAGATTCTTCACAACAACTTCTGAGCCGTAATTTATTATATATTTTACCATATTATGATATGAACGAACTTCTGAGCCGTAATTTATTATATATTTTACCATATTATGATATGAACGTATAAACTTATGTCATGAAAAAGTTATTTGTTGTTTCAATGTCAGGGGTTATGCCTTTTACGACATAATTTGAGGGATTTAATATATGTGTTAGTTATCTTCCACTGAAGTCTGAACCAATCAGAATCTGATTCTCGGATTGTACTGGACAATGTCAAATAAAAGAACTATCTTGCCAAATGCTCCATATCACCCATCGATATCATATGAATGCAGTGCACAAACTGGTTTTCCATTCAGAATGAAAAAAGATACAAATCAACGACGATGAGAATCAAAGACTTTATAAGTAGGACACGTAATAATTTGAAGGTAAACTTCACAGCTGGTTGCAGTTGTGGAGGTTAACATCACATTTTGCACTATCACTGACGAAATTCCAATATCAGGTAAGATGGGACTAAAATGTGAACCTGATTTACTTACAAAAGTTACAGGAATGGTATGGTAAAAATTATTGCAATATGGATGATTCCTTCTAATTAGAGATAAGGTTTGCCCCTGCTCGGAGTTGCAACATTTCTGTTCTCTTACTCCTCTCCATTACATCTACAAGCCAATTCACACTTTCCTTGATTCCTAACCTGCAATCAAGCAAGCAAAAACTTGTATTATTTAAGCTTGTTTCCAGGACTCTTAGATAGAGCTTTTAAACCATAATGAGTCAAACCTTCTCGGAAAATGGTTTTATGCAGTGGTCTTCTATATGACTAACATGGAGTAATATAGTTCTAACGTGTGATAATGATAACGATGTATTACTCACCCATCATAGGATGAAACAGCTAGAAAGGTATAAGCTCTCTCATCGAGTTTCTTGAGATCGAGATACCGGGCAACTTCTTCTGCTGATACAGCATCTGCAAGGTCCTGCTTTAACAAATTGATGTGCATAAGCAAATGAATAGTCACGACAAGCACACAAAGTTAATGGCATCTGTCAACTATCACTTTCTCCATCTGAAAAGGCGGGTTTTGCACCATATAAGCAGAACAGAAATAAAGGAATCAAGGGAATATCTAGAGCACTGAAGCCGGTATGCACTTAGTCACATATTTGGAATCCATTTTTCTTTTCTGATGAAAGCACATGTAGAAGAGAATCCTTTTTGACAATGATAAAACAAGAAATATAATGACAACATCTAGTCTTGGCAAATAAAGTATAAAGACTATTAGATCCAGAGATTATACAAATATAACTATCATTGACAAATGAAGTAGACAAGGAAGAGACAGAAAGCTGTGCTCTGTTCAATCATTACATCCATGATAAAGAACCTATTGTGTGGAAGAAACTGCTCTGTGCCTTTACCTGCTTGTTTGCTAATATCAAAAGTGGGGCTCCTTGCAGATCCTCGTGCCGGAGAACTTTTTCTGCCAGTTATTGAAGTAAAAAAATAACAAACTATGATGCCCATTAATCGTGAACTAGACAAAAGTTTGAACACATGAATAACCAACAGTACATACCAAGTGCAGATTTAGAATCCTCAAAGCGTGATGGACTAGCAGCATCAACAACATATATCACAGCATGTGCCTCTTCATAATATTTCTCCCAGATTGAGCGAAGACCAGGCTAAGTGTATAAATGGTCTCATGTTAGTCAGAGAAACTTATATGAACTGTCTATAACCAGCTGAAATATAAAAAAGTATCTTGCTGTCAGAGAACTGACACCCCTATTTGCTGACTAAGCTCTAGCGAGAAAACATAAGAATATTGTATAATCCCTTCATCAATTATAACAAAGGTCATGCCAGCGAAAACTATCCTATATAAGGCGGAAAGTTATCAAAATACATCTTAAGTTTGAGAACTGTCCTATATAAGGCAGAGAATTATCAAAATACATCTCAAGGTTGGAAATATACTTCCTAAACAAGAGTAGTAGATGGCTGTTAGACCCCTAGACTAGCTATGCGACGTCGGTACTGGCATGACAAGAACTTAGCATTGGACTTGGCATGAGCATGGGAAAACAATGCGGCTGTGCGACAAGTGTTGGAGTGCAGCGAAGTGTTCAAGATGTTTGAGTGTTGGCTAAGCAGCTTGGACATGAAAAGACCAAGTATGCTGGAGTGTTGGCAAGGCAGACTTAGGACCAAGAATGCTAGAGTGTTGGCTAGGCAGACTTGGGCACGATGGCAACGACAGGTGTATGGCACCTTAGGGGCATAAGTGCAAACAGTGGTATCGGCAAGACAAGGCAAGGCAGCGTGTTGACTTGACAAAACAAGGCTGTGGTAACTTGATAAAAGTAAGACAGGGCAGCGTGTGGGCTTGACCAGGCAAGGCTGTGTAGACTTGACGATGGCAAGACAAAGCTTGATCAGTGTTGGCACAAGTTGGCAGAATTGAAGAAATAAAACTAAGGCTGGGAGATGGCTGAAATATTCTAAGTATGGGCAGATGCAATTCGGCTAAGGCAAATAAATAATATGTGCTAGGCTCATGTGTTGTATTTATTTGAATTCGAATTGTAAAGAGCTGTTTAGAATAGAGCTGTTAGAGTTAGTTTTATTTGGACAGATTTGGCCATGACATGTGTTAGACACTTGGCAGTTTTGTAACTGTTTGTAACTGCCATGTGCAGATTTAAAATGGGGTGGAAATTCGGCTAAGGCAAGCAATAGAGTGTATTGTGCCTTAGTCGAATTCATGAAGCCTTTCCTTTGTTGAATACATTTCAATAAAGGTTTGGATTCGTCCTGTAAATGTCTGAGTGTTCATCAATATAGTACGCTGCCTAAAAAGAAAGAAAACGTCCAAGTGTTAGACAGATTTGAGTGTATTGATAGGCTGAAGTTTGCAAGCGTTGCAGGCTGCCGTGCAGTGGTGTAAGACGAAAAGTTGCACAATATACGCCAAAAATCATGCAACTGTGATAACAACAACATGCACTTCATCATCAAACTTAGAAGTATAAAGCAGATGTCTGATGTCAAGTACTTCAACCTTGTCTTTTGCCACACATACATTTATCTGCTGCTGCATTTATTTTACAGACCCTTTACGGTTCTAAAATGGAAATTTAATCATCTCAGAGGTCACAGGAAGCAAAGTTCATACCTGACCTCCTAAATCCCAAAATACAAGCTTCGTATTTGATGCTTCAACACGACCAATATTGAGCCCCACAGTTGGAACAATACGATCTGGTGGAAGGCCTTCCAAGTTTGAGTATTGTGACTTTATTTTCTCTAACAATGTCTAGAAATTTAATAATAGAAAGAAGGATTAGAAAGAAACCTTTCAAGACTAGACTTTGTTAATATATCTGTAATGGTTAAGCATGTAAAATTCGCGCGCACACTCACACGCACACACGAATATAGGAAAAGAGAAATTACAAAAAGATCAAAAATTAAAAGCAAATAAAAAAGAGTAATAAAGCAATTCAGATCAATGGCATGTCAAAAAATAAAGATGCAATTCAGATTAGCGTTCAAAGAGAACTAAATCCAGGGACAACTTTATTCTAATAAGTATGAAGGACAAGAATGGGAGCATTGGAGCAATAGTAAAGTTGTCTTTGTATGACCTATAAGTCATGGGTTCGATCCGTGAAAGCAACAGTAGGCTGTCTACATCACACCCCTACGAGTGCGGGCCTTAATTCCCTGGACCCTGCATAAACGCGGGATGCTTTGTGCACCGGGCTGCCCTTTTTAAGTATGAAGGATAACTTTTCATCTCTTCAAGTAAAGCTAAATTGGACTTCACTCATATATTCCCCTCTAGCTCTAGTACTGTTGTATTGCAGTCTACTCCCATCTCCTAATTTCTGTTTACAAGTAATCAAAGATATTATATAGGCTTGCAGCCTTGCACTAAGCCAGAGTGAGAAGACATAACTACAGATAACTCTACAATGCAAAACGAGGTGGCCAAAATATTCAGAGTGCTCTTCACACATGGGCACCTACTACAAAGCTGAAATCCCCTCTTTTGGAGGTTGGAATGAGTGAGTGCCTTCCTAGCTAAATCCAAGAGAAGCAAGACACCTTCAAAGAAGCCTTGCTAAACCAAATATTGTTTCAAGGCCAAAAGACCCTGTCGTTAGCCTTGCTAAACCAAATCTTTTTCCAAGGCAAAAGACCCTGTTGTTACTCCCATATATACTTCCTTCACAAAGGATATGGACTAGTTTTTTTCGTTTATTTTTGTCTTACTTCCTAAGTTTAAGAACCTGCGCTCCATCAGTAGATGTGTGCATGTTTCTAGATATCTATTTTTTTTTTCAAATAACCTAGGGTTTTACTCAAGATTCAGGCAGTGATTTTTCTATATTTCTTGCAGTCTTGTTTGACCTTCCTTATCTTGCTGCCAATCAGGGTCCAACTTGAGAAAAGAATTTTAAGATTCGTTTACTAGTGTTGTGTGTCCTGTTGATGATCCATCAAAAACGTAGACTGCCCAACTTCACGGTTTAATTGTATCACATGGCAACACTTGGTTTTAATTTACAAGCAGAATTCTGCTCAGAGAACTTACCAAACTTTCTTGGATTAACATCTACATCATATAAGGAGGTTCATCAGCAATTTCACAAGGTCTTTACTTTCTAATAGATTTATATGAATTTCATCAGTATCATGGGAACTACCAGAGACTACATGAAGAAAGTCCAGTTCATGTAACTCCATAGACTTCCCAAAACTACTGATTCTGGTCAAGACGTTCAGTTTACTAGTTACTGTGGAGGACATTTTGGCATTTCAGAGAACTAAGCTATAACCCTCAACTGTTTTTCACCTTCAAACTCATGGACAAACTTAGGTTGTACTCAAAGTTTAGTGGATCTACTTTGTTGTGTGTCATCTTGTTGGAGACAAACTGCTTGGGACCTAGTTCTGCCTATGGTCAACTTCGGATACAATAACTCCGTCTAGTGTCGATCAAACCACTGGTCCCAGTCCCTTTGAAATTGAGTTGGGTATGAAACCAAGGAAACCTATTGTCTTAGTTCCTTCACCATTCTCAGGCTCCGACAGGAAAGCATTCGCTGAGCATAGCTCATCAAATTCATACTAACATACGACCCAAGATTATCTATCGTAATGCAGATTACAAATGTTATGCAGCTCTACATTGACGATGAGAGGACTTTGAAGCTGGGGACTTAAATTATTGTTAAGTGCCAGAAACAATTCTCAACCCACACTAAAAGAAGCTTCATTATAAATGCTGGACCATTAAAAGTTCTCCAGACACAGGGATTACCAATGTCTTCAACATAGACAGTCCATTGTGGAGATGTTAATAAGATAGATGTGATTGCTGCTACTACTGTTCAGGAGGAAATTGAAGACATTTTAGTTATGAAGAATCTCTATTCAAGGAGGAGGATGTCTGATGAAAAATTCTATTGAACAACAACAAACCCAGTGTAATCCCAAAGGTGGAGTCTCCACCTTGGGAGGGTAGAGTGTACGCAGATCTTACCCCTATCTCGTGGAGATAGAGAGATTGTTCACAGAACCAGCAAGAGATGATATAAATATTAATCCAAGAAAGTTTAGAAAATATTACAATATGAAGTGGAATCCAAATTCACAAAAAAGCTTCAATAACTGAATCTACCTTGGGGCTTGTCAAAAGTTGGTGCTTACTTTTTATTTTTTGATAACCATGGTGTCTGGGCTAACTTTCGCGCACCTCGACTAGTTCCACGGGATATCTTCCACCTTGCACTAGCAACAGGTACTAGGTAACTCTGTCCACCGCAGCTAGAACATTTGAGAAAAAATCACCTAGTGTTTTGTCTCTGCTTGGGATTGAATTTGAGACCTCATGGTGCTCAACCCACTTTATTGACCATTGGGCCACACCTTTGGGTGTAAAAAAGAAGTTGGTGCTTACTTCTAGTCTTCAACTTTATTTCTCCACATAAGCCATGTTAATCTTTGTGTTTGACACAGTGAATACAATGATCTTAGAGAAGCTTCAAGTGATTACTTTTACTTTTTCTCTCTCTCTACCCTATCTCCTTTCTTCTTTCTTTCCCATCTTTCTTCTCTATCCTATATTATAAAGATGGCACCTGAGACTAACTTAACCCCAAAAGCTAGCTCATGAGGGGGAGGATTGTCCAAGTCCATATAAGCAGACCACCGGTCCAATCCCCTACCAATGTGGGACTTCGACCCACTCGAACACCCCCCTTCACTCCCAGAGGCCCAACTGGAGGTAGGTCGGAAGCCAAAACACAGATGGACCTAGCTTTGATACCATGTAAAGATATGGCATCTAGGTCTAACTCAACCCCAAAAGTTAGCCCATGAGGGGAGAATTGCCCAAGTCCATATAAGCAGACCACCGGTCCATTCCCTTACAAATGTGGGACTTTGACCCACTCTAATACTTATTCACTGTTGTTTCTGCATTTCCTTACACAATGACCAGAATCTTTCCAGTCACAAAACAGTAAGGAAACACAACAATTACCTCAGCTTCCATCCATATATTATCCATTTGACCTCTCCCTCTCATATGTTAACGTGTCAACTTAAAGGGAGTTGCGTTCTTAAGTTTTTCTAGATCAGTAAGTGTTGTTTTATTGCTGAACTTCAAAGATCACTGTGATATAAAGTAAGACAGAAAAGCTTTGACCACTAGAAATACATTTGATTTTGAGATGGACTACTAGCCCTCAAAAGACCACTTCTAGAATTTCAAAACCTACCGCTGGTCTAAAAACCACTGCAAAGATTGAGTAAGAATGTATTGCTACTAAGATTAATAGTTTTGACAATTCAAATGATCACTTAGAATATAGGGTTTATCAGAAACAACCTCCCTACCTTTCCAAGATAGGGGTAAGGTATGCGTATACTTTACCCTCCCCAGACCTCACTTGTGGGATTACTCTGTGTTTGTTGTTGTTATTATAAATGACTATTAGAAGATATCTAGCACAAGCGATTAAACGTAAAACTGGATTGAGTAAAGTACATGAAACATTGCACAAAATTATAAAAAAAAGTTTGAAGGAAGATAATAGTTGATAATGTACCGTTTTCCCAGCCTTGTCAATCCCAAGAATAAGGACATGAAACTCTGTCTTGCTAAACATGTATTTATATAGTCCATAAAATAATGAAAACATCTCTATCTTCTTCTGTTTCCTCTATGATTGACTACAGATTGCAACAGGCTATATGGTGATTTGTTCTCTAGTCATCACTCATCAGAACGAAACCTGAAAGGAAATGACTCGTTACCATCTCCATGGAAATCAAAAGAGACATGTCAATATGAACAAACTAAAATCTTATACTAAGGTGAACGAACATACTTATAATTGAGAAAGGATGCCCCCTAACAATCATGTTGTTCGCTAGGCACGTAAAAATGCAATTGAAGCCCCAATATCAGTATTTCGGAGCTCTACAAACCCGGCTGGTAGCCCGGAAAACCCCATTCGCATCTCAATATACACATGCTTGCTAATGGCCTATGCTGCTTGAATCTTCCAAAAATGTAATCGCACCCATGCCAGATCCTCAAAATAATGCAATACTTTTGGAGGAACCCACATACACCTGGCAGCATTTTTGGAGAATTCCAGCAACATAGCTAATAGCTGGTATCCGAACTCCCTCTTTCCAAAAGTTACTAATTAATTAACTATAACTACTAGCGAAGAGAGAATTATTCTCCTTCCATCCCACCAACTGCATATTATGCAGCCCCAACTATCTAGGATCGGTGGCAATCTATGGAATTGGGATAACAGTGCTAGTGAATCCACCCCCACCACAAAAATAACGAATAATATTATTAGTAGAATGGTGTCATTTATATTGGGACATATAGAGTAATTAATACGAATGTTTAGTCCATCAATCAATACTATATCTGCCTGAATTTTATGTACATCATTAGCATTTCCATTGAAGTATGATAAATAAATAAAAATTAACATATAGAACAAAATAACCCCAACTTGTCTGGAACAGAGAAACAATTGTCATTGTTGCATGTAGATCAAAATAAAAATGGAACAGTATTCAGTTTTGTCAATTAACTTAAATAAGGACTTAAGATTTTAAAAATTATTTTGAAAAATCGCTAAGAAATTGCAATCAGTACTCCAATTAATAAAAGGAAATCTAAAGTACCGATTTTCAGCTTCTGATTATGATTTTGAGCTCGAATTACAACAAATAACGCTAATTCTTTTGTGATCCGACATTGGAAATTGTAAATACGAAGAAAAAAAAAAGTAACTACTCATCAGTGATCCGGAAAGGAGGAGAAACTGAAACCTGATTCAGAGAAGGAAGCGGCAGAACTAAATGTTTGTAGCGGTGATGGTGCAGTTGTGTTCCGCTGTGCACGGTGGTAGAAGCGACGGAGCGTGGAGGAGGAGGGAGAGAGGTATACAGATCCACCGAGATTTTAATTTAAAACATCCTTTAAATGTTTATTCACACAAAATATAACCTTTAATCAAATATTAATATCGAGAAAATGATCAATTGTCCTTAAATGTATGGGTAAATATTTGACATAATACATAAACATGACCCTTAATTTGGTGTCAGTTGGTAATTATGACCTTTAATTTTTGGTGTGCACAAGTAGACACTTAAATTTGTACATAAAATTGACCAAATGAATGCACTCGTCCTATATGGCACTCTACATGACAATTTTGTGTCATATGTGGCGTCCTAAGTATATTATGTCATGTAGGACATGTGTGTCTACTTGTTCAATTTTATATAAGTTTAAGTGTCTACTTGTGCACACTCAAAGTTGGAGGGCATAGTTGTCCGTTGAAGCTAAGTTAAGGGTCATGTTTATGTATTATGCCTAAATATTTTATCGTACTCCCTACGTTCCTATTTACATGTCGTCTTTACTAAAAAATACATATTACTTATTACTTGTCATTTCACAAAATCAATGCATGAATGACACTATTGTTCCTATTTTATCCTTGAGAGTTATTAAACTTGAAAATATGCATTTGACCAACATAGAAAACACAAAGTAGTTATTTCATTTATTGAAAATTTGACTTCAAGAAAAACACTAAATAAGTATACAATGGTAACCTTACCTAATTTTTTTAAGAAACGTGAAACCTAAAATGGTGACAACTAAATAGAAACGGGTGGAATATATTTTATTTAATTTAAATGATCCTTAATGAATAAATTATAATAAAGATGTTCATTTTGATCATTAATGTATTTCACTGAATTGAAATGGTTCTTAATATATAACAAAATATGTTCATTTTTGTCATTTACCCCAAAGCTAATAGATTTATGAAAAAAATATTAAATTTAATTGTAGACCCTACGTGGCTAACAAATTCACCATTATTATCTTCTTTGTTAGCTTCAAAAAAAGAACTCTATAAAATCTCACACTATTTTCTGTGCTTTCTCCAACAAATTACTATTTTTCTCTTTTCTAAAATATTATTACATTGACCTCATATTTATTTCTGTTTTTCCTCAAAGTTACAAAAAGGGGATTCAAAAAAAAATAATCATATCGATCCTTTATGTATGTGCATGCACATTTTGAAGCTAACAAAGAAGATAATAATGGAGGATTTTGTTAATCATGTGAAATTCGTAATTAAATTTAAATCTATTAGATTTAGAGTAACTGATCAAAATAAACACATTTTTATTATACATTAAAGACTATTTCAATCAGGTGAAATATATTAAAGATCAAAATGAACAATTTTATCATACATTAAGGACCATTTAATTTAAGTTAAATATATTATGGATCGAAATAAAGCATTGTCTACACATTAAGCATTATTTAGATCAAAGAGATTTATTTATACCGTATTAGCTTTCTTTAATTTTAATTCAATAAAATTTGAATAATTTTCCTTATTTTTACTATAACATGAAAAAAATAAAAACTTACTTTTTTGATAAAGTTATAGCAAATACAAAAAAAATATTAGGTTTTAAAAAAAAAGGTTTTTTAATTTCTTTTTTCAATAATTTATCCAAGTCAAAATTATATACCTGTTTTATGATCTCCAAAAAAAAAAAGATGCAACAAATAATTTTCTTTTAGATTTTCCCCCCATTATTTTTTCAAGTCAAAACAATATCCTTCTTGTAATCCCAAAACAAACTTAGCTTTTTAGAAAGAAAAAAAAAACTACAATAAATATTAAAAACTACTAGATTTATGTTGGAAAGCTTTTCCTCGAAGAGGTATATTGTTTTGGCTTGAATAAATTATGAGAGAAAATCTAATGGAGATGTGTTTTTATTTCGTCCAATAAGAAAATGATACATAATAAATATTTTTTAAAAAAACAAAATTAAAAGAGCATTGTTAATTTTAAGGGTATAAGTGAGTTAGGTGAATGAAAAGGTATTTGTAGATCAAAAAGATAAATAGAAGGATATCTATAATTCAAAAATATTTTTGATCTTTTTTCGTAATAATAATAAGAGAGAAATATTAAAAACACCCTCAAACTTGGCGTAGATTATTAATTTCATCCTCTAACTATTGATAGGCTTAAAAACTCCCCTATATTTAACTTGACGAACTAAGCGTAAATTCACCCCTTCCGTGCCCCGTGCGCACAACAAGTGATTACACTCTCTTTAAGCACGAGAAAAGTTACAAAAACGCCACATCAGACCTCTTTTTTTTATTTTTTTCCCTTCGATTTTTAATTTTCAACAGCTACAACACCCTTCTTCTTCCTATTTAACTTCTCCTCCATTAAAACTGACCTCAAAACATGATTCAAAAAAATTTCCACTCTTTTTTAATTGCTTAATTTCATATGCTATAATATTCTTTTACCTCCTATTGTGTTCAATGACTATTTTTTGTCGATGTGGATTTCAGCTGCGTTAAGAAATTCAATCCTTAAGAAAAAACGCAAACAAAATCCTAACAAAATAAAGAAAAGCATATCCTTATCAATACTTTAATCAACGTTTTCAAGCTTAAAACCCTTTGATTTCTATGGAAATCAAAGGGTTATATTGTGAAATTGGAGAAAACTTTTGTTCAGAAGAGAGGTGAGACACGCTGAAAATTTTTGGTCGGGAAGAGACTGCAGACAAAACCGCTCTTTTTTAAATTTCTTATATGTTAATTTTTTTTTTAAAAAAATAAAGAAATAACAAAATCCTCTATTTTTCTTTTTTAAATTATATATATAAGCCACATCGGTTAAAAAAAATTCACGTGCAGTGAAATGTGAACACACATTTTTGTGTATGGAATGAGAGGGGTATATTTAAGCTTAATTTGTCAAGCATATGGGTATTTTTAGGCCTGTCAATAATTTGGTAACGAAACTAATAATTCACGCCGAGTTTGGAGCGCTTTTAATACTTCACTCTAATAATAATTAAGGTTGCCTTCATATCACAGTAAATGAAAGAAAATTGATCATTTTGTTAAATAGGGAAACAAGTAAGGAATGAAGTACATGTGTGCAACAGACATTTAGCCATAACATGCAAGTTGTGTAAAAACATAACGTTTTTTCATTAGTGTCTTTAGAGATACAGGCTATTGTAAAAGTGTTTAATTTCCATATCAAAACTTTTTCAAGTTGGATGGAACCGCTCTATTTATTTCTTTACCCAACTCTATAAACGTGGAAAAAAAAAATGGAAAACAAAAAGATATATTTGTAATACATTACATTAGTTAATTTGAATTCTAGTTTCTCTAATTAAATCCTGATGCAACATAAGTATCATGTTTTTGATTTTAGTTAATGTGGCTTTACTTAAGGTCACGGGTGCAAGTCTTGGAAACAGTCTCTGGCAGAAATGCAAGCTTTGTGGTCGCGAGATGTCTGTAGTGCACCGGGCTGCCCTTTATGGCTTTACTTAAGGAAACTGAAAGCCAGCACCAGCAACACCTTGTCCCTGACCAATTTGTGGGTTACCAATAGCTATCCATAGCAAGGAGAGTGTTATTGCAATGAGTCCTGACCAGACGAAGACGATGGTGGGTGTTTTTCTCCTTCTACCCATGAGTCCCTTAGCGAAAGGATACAAATGAGCTAACACCCAGAACGCGAAGAATGCACCACCAATGAATCTTCCCCATTGGGGTACAACGGCAAATACTGCCCTAGAGAATGCAACTACAATTGCGATTATGTTAACCATACCGATGACTATAGGTGGTATCATCAATGATGTCCATTTGACCATGTACAATTCAGCATAGGCGTCATCTTCGTCTTCTCCAGCAGATTTTGAAGTGAGGGTAAAAGATATTTCAATTCCCGCGATAACTTTAAGGAGACCTTGTATAACAGCAGCAAGATGGGCACTAGTACCTGAAATGAGCCAAAATTGTTCATTTCTCCACCAATCCTCTAAAGCAACGCCGGACCATTTCACCTCCAAGATGGCTAAACCGATGAGACAGAGTGATATGGTTAATAGAAATACAAGGAACACGACGTTGACATTTTGGACGATGAATTGACCGGATATGAGGGAGAGTGCAGGGAGGAAACAGTAGATGATGAGGAAAAAAGAAGTGAAAGGATAAATTCCGACATTAAGGTAAGCAAGACGTTGGAGGACATTGAGTTTTCGGGATGCAAGAAAGGCATTGTTCCCTGAGAAAAAGATTTCAACAGAGCCTGTAGCCCAACGGAGCACTTGATGTAGCCTATCTGTTAGATTTATAGGAGCTGATCCACGGAACGCGTCACGTTTGGTGATGCAATAAATAGAACGCCATCCACGATTATGCATCCGGTATCCAGTAACCACATCTTCTGTCACCGAACCATAAATCCATCCAACTCGATCACCCCACTCTGTCTTGTCTTCATACCTAATAAATTGAGTTAATTTAGTAATGCTACATTGCTCAATTAACTAAAATGTAAATGTATAAGATCAAAATGAAATTCATTAACTTACCAACAAGATATGACAGAAACTGCTTCCGCGACAGTGGTGGCATCGAGTGGTTCCTTTGGGGCTCTAAGAGCACCAGGAGGTCTTCCATACTTGACAGCAGGGTGATCCGCGATAGGGCGGCCTTGGAACTCAGCAATTGGAATAGACTCAGATAACATTGTGGAGTTTCCAAAACGCTTTGGTAGTAGATTCACATCTAAGTCAGGATCAAAATCTGTGGCTTTCAATGCTTGAGCTTCTGCACCTTTTTGTGGTGTCTTATCAGGATTTGCTGGTTCAAATCCGTAAAGTGCAAATCGCCTAAACATGCAACCCGTCCCAACATACATAGGACCCTATATATATGTACACACAATGAACGATCGAGAAAGTTTATAATGTTTTTCGATCTATGAAATGAACGAGAAACTTGAATAGAGTAATTATAATTACCTGGAGGCCATCAAGTGCACGCATATTTCCATCAAAAAACACAGTATTGTGATTGGCATAACGATCTGAGGGATCGATTCCTTCAAATCGTTGAGGGAATTGAATATAACATATGTCTTCTCCACCTCTATCCATCATGAAACACATGCCTTCACGAATAGCTAAGCAGTTGTATACATAGTGATCACAATCAAGGTTGAGTATGAATGCACCATTAGACAATATAGCAGAAGCTCGCACTAAGGCATTCATGGCACCTGCTTTTTTATTGTGGTCATACCCACGTCTCTTCTCACGTGACACATATACAAACATTGGAAGTCTTATGTCCACGTCCGAAAAATCCAATAGCTTATCTTGATCACCCACTCCCATTAGTGGATCACTACTTGGGGGTTTCAACATTACCTGTAAATTACAATTTCATGTATGCATGTCAATATTCGTAATTAGAAATTAACAATTATGTACTATTTACTTGAGAAATTAGTAACCTGAAGGATCCCGGGATGATCACCCTTTCCATGATCCCTGCTGGGGACAGCCCATGATCCAGGCCAGTGAGTTCCATCAGCCATCCAAGTGGCCTTTTGCACTTTGATTGCCTCTGCAGGATCAGTCCCATTCTCCTTCATGTGCTTTAACATCTTCATTTCCTCGCGAGCATTAAACGCGTCTGATCTCCTTCTTATTGAATCTTGAAGACCATTTATCCTGACCTTAAATTCATCATATTCTCTTTTAACCCTTCGTCTATCTTTGACGAAATCAATTCTCTTCTTGTTCTTTGTAGGGTCTCCCTTTAGGAGAAAATACGCTTCAGGATTCCTCGGTTCAATAGCATGTTTCCTGCAGAATGGTACCCACAAATCAGCAAAACTAGCAGCTTCTGCCATTGCCTCGAATGTTAGAAGGGCACCGCCATCATCTGAAATGTAGCAAGCTAGCTTATCCACAGGATATTCAGCTGCTAAAATGGATAGAATGGTGTTGGCTGTGACAAGGGGCGGCTCTTTCTCTGGATCAGCCGTTGACACAAACATATCAACTCCTGGAAGATCCGACCTACCCGTAGGATTAGATGGTGATGGCATTTCAAATTTCTCGCGTAGTACCACTAGGTCAGTTGACCGATTAACTGGCGATATCTTGGGCATTTGATCCAGAATCCATGAAAATGCAAACCATACTTCACATGTAATCGACATGAACCATAACCACATTGCATCCGGATTTGGATGTCGTATTCTCCATGTCAAGAAGAACCCCAGTACAATAAGTCGAATAACAATTAGCAACCTGTACATACATTTCCATTACTTAAAAACAGAACGAACCGATGTACAATTGAGTTTGCATACACAAAATTAAAAGTACAAACCTATAAGGGCTAATGATGCTATGTGGGATTGGCAACTTCCTACTGAGGGGTTTCCAAGGTATATCAGCAGATGTATCCAACATGGTCTTATGCATACCTCCATCACCATCATCTCCATCCCTTTCATCAGGCCAATAAGCATTTCCATATCCATACGTGCCTTGTGTCTCGAAGAGCCATTTATTGTGATCAAACTCTCCATTTTGATTTCTCCTCATCATACCTTTCGAACCATCTGGTGCCGGTAATGACAATGCTCCATTAGAAAAATTTGGGATTTCGTCATCAAGATCCCCCACCTTGTATGCTTCTTTGCAACCTGGGCATAGACCTGTGTCTTTTTGTGCGTCCATGTAGCAATCTCTACATATTTTGAACCTAAACACAAAACAAACACATCAACTTCGGGGATTCTAAGTGGCTCAGTTTGTTAACAACTTGAACTTTCGATCCTATCATCATCATTTATTATTAAAAGTCGGAAGCTCCAAAGTGCAAAGTTGTTCTTGCAAACTATAAATAATTAAGACAATGGACAATATCAGATAAATCATAAGAAACAGTAGTGTTCAATTGTTGATTTTCAAAGTTTCTTCTTTTATTTGATTCCTTCTTCATCTATGCATTACCACAACCTCAAATTTGATGACATTCATAATTGCAGGACGAGATATAACTATAATTATATGTGATAATTATATTTGTTTGGTAAGAATTTTATTCTTTACCAGAAATATTTCATGTTGCACAATATCAATTCCTAAACTTTTAAAATTTGTTGATTGTGTGGAAAATGTGATGAACGCACGTTCCCAGAGACTAGTAAACAAAAATAAATTACCTGCATTCACAAGGGATTACATCATTTCCCCTTTCATCTTTCATGATTTTTCCATCACAAGCAGGCATGGAACATGATGATCCTTTTGATCCAGCCATTTGAGGATGATTAACTTCAGATTCAATCACCTTATCCATGAGATGAGCACGAGTAACACTGTTAAATCCCCCTGTAAACAACGAATTCGAAACATATTGCTCCTCTGCTTTGGCAGCAACAGACGTATCCATCGGCTGATTATCAGGCGTAGGCGGAATTTGAACAGTATAATTCATGTAATCACCCGATAACTCTCCAGAAATATCAAGGTCTTCTCTAGACAGGCTAACATATCGTCCACTAGACGTTCTTCGTGCAAATTTCACTGTTTGTCCACTAGAACTTCCTGTTTTACCACCAGCACCCTGAGAGCCTCCTGGATTTGTTCCTCCAGGAGTACGCGTTGTCTTCTTTGATGGTGCACCCGTCAAGCTAGCCATTTTTATATTTTTTTCGAGTTTTCTCAAAACATAACCTTATAAACTACGTAAAAACTAACTAATTTATTTTCGCGAAAAATGTACGTGACGATGAATTGGGTGGTCTTCTTCTCAATCATGACAACAAAAGTTTCCTTTCTTCATCATATTTTTTTTTTTTTTGGAATCACTCTTGATCTTGATCAATGTTGTAGTAGATGACCACCCTCAATATTTTTTTTAAAATATTTGGAGTACTAAAAAAGAAAGAAAAGAAAAGTTGACATTGAATTAATTCAATTCACTTAACTAAAGTACAATATTTTTTATTTTTTACTAGTTCTCCGATTACTACGGAGAACCAATGAGAGACGCACCAAGCAAAGAAAAACTTGTGAGGAATAATTTATGGGGGAGGATGTGAGGGTGTTTGGTTGGATGGGAGAGAGTTGCGCGGAAGAGAAAAGACGTAGAAAATCGGCAACTATTTTCATAAGTCGGATGACTTTGTTGTTTCAATATATATATATATATATAGCAACTTTCACATATAAGCAAACATAAAAATTATATTTGTAGGTTATAACTATAGTTTGTATAATTGCGCTCCATAGCAAATTTTATGTTTGCTATGGAGCTTTTGAGTTGTATAATTCGCAACAAACATCCAATTTTATACAAATTGTTCAGTTTTGTATAAATTCATTTATACATTGTAATTTGTATAATAAGATCTGTATCTGTATAATTATAAGTGTATAATTATAAGTGTATAAAATGGCTAATTGTATACCGAAAATGACTAATTGTATACTGAATCAGATGACAAAAAAAGGGGATGTTTGCTGCGAATTATAATTAAAATAAACTATGGCTATAGCATTTAATTTGAATTAATAGTTTGCTATTTCATACAATTTTCTTATATATACTAGTCTCACGGCACGTGCGTTGCACGTGTGTATCGTATATATAGTATACGATGTTGTAAAATAGAATTAATATTATTAAATTAAATCTTTTTAGTAAATAATTATAATTTAAAGAACATAAGTGCTTTTAAATGATTAATACAGATTGTTATAGAGTTACTTGTATTTTGAGATCAAAATGACCAGATATTATTGAACCATTTCAAAATACATTCAAAGTTTAAATATGGGGAGAAAGTGACATTTCTTTAGTAGTATTATTATTTACTTCACTCAATTTTGTAAACAAATCTAACCAACAAATTTTTTTAAAAAAAATACAATACAAAAAATGTCATCAATAGTCTTTCTTATTGAGGTTATGAACATAAATGATGGACACCATTTAAATATAATTTTTCTCTTAAATATTCATACTTCAAATTTAGTATGTGCATAACACTAATAAGGATTACCATAAATATTTTAATATTTTATCTTTATACTTAATCTATCTCTTACCAATTAATATTTGAGTAAGACTATCATAGAGAGGTAATTCTACAAAAAAAAAGTACTTTATTGTTATAACGAATGATGGTTAAATTGAGGTTTGAGTGTATGTCAAATATTTAGCTTGAACAATTCTTTGTTTTAGATATACATATATATATTTCAGTAGCATAATTTAATTTTAATATATGAACAACATCAATTTTGGTGAAAAATATTTCATTTCTTTAAGTTTCTACATTATCTTTGTAGAATTGTATTCTTCTCCTTTTTCCTGCCGCATACATATCATATAGTTGTTGTCTAATGAAAGTATTTAGTATCTTATAAAAGTTGTATCGTGATATAATTTTTTTTTTTTTCAATAATAAAAATTAATAGATGAATAAAATTTAAAGTATTGTCTATACAATCTTTAATTTGATTTAATATCATTATGATCCATCACTATTTTCTTATCTATTTTTATATAGCTAATAAGGAGTGCATCTTGTGACATAAAATTTTCTCAAATTAAAATGAACACAAAATAATAGGAAAAAATATATGTGGAACGATACATAGCCAATAAAAAAGGAAGACGAAAATATATGTTCATGCTATATTCACTATAGAGTTCCATTTGATTAAAATCTCTTGTCACCAACACTTTACTTTCTTCGTTCATTTTTACTTACAAATCTATTAAAAAATAATTATTATCATGTCTATATTATCATATTATAAGTAAAAGTGAAAATCTATTTTTGAAATAGTTGATTTAACATCAAAACTAATGATTCAATGGACTACGGTGATGCCCGTTGTTTTAGCAAAATCAGAAAGAAACTGCTTCATTTAAGGGTAAAAAAAAATTAAAAAAAAATAACCAAAGAAGAAATATCTTACCCAAATCATGTGACTTTATTCATATTTGTTTATTATTATTGTCTTTTCCACAATATTTCGTCACTGTTAACTCATGATAATCGTAAGAAAAAATACGAGTGTGAATTTATGAATGATTTGCTACAATTTGTTCACCAACTCTTTCTTATGTGGTACCTCGAATTTCGTTGAATTTTGAACTTAATCAACTATTGCAAATAACCCTGAGAATTTATAAGAAGAAGAAGAGTAGAAAACTTTAAAAAATTGTAGTTTAAAAGTGAGAGGAAACCCTCTATTTATAGCTAACAAATAGTAATATTAATAGATGTTAATTGTTCCTTATCAGAAAAGTTACAACCTTTCGAAAAAGTCACTGCTCATCGGAAAAATCACAACCTTTTGCGAAAGTCACAACTCATCGGAAAAGGCACAACCCTTCAGAAAAGTCACAACTCATCGAAAATGTCAAAACCCGTAAAAAAAGTCGCAACCCTTTGAAAAAGTCACATCTCTTTGAGAAAATCACAACCCTTTAATATGAAAGGGTAACTACATTTAATACAATACAAATAATTAAATTGATAAATAAAATAAATTAAGTATTTTTAATTGGGGTATTATAGTAATTCAACATTCAGTTTAGGAGTTCCTGCTTTTAAATTAATAAATAAATAAATTGAGTATTTTTAATTGAGGGTATTATAGTAATTCAACATTCAGTTTAGGAGTTCATGCTTTTAAGGTAGTATAGATATAGATATAGATATATATATATTTAAATATGACAAGTAGAATATATCAAAATATTCTTTATTAATCAAACACTATTAAAATTAAAGAATTTTTAAAAAAGACAATTTTTTTGAAATAGAGGATCTCTTAGTTTAACTTGCTCCGACATTACCCTCAAGGCCTATTCCTTTCTCCCGGCCATTTGGATCCTTCCCTCTAGGCTTCGTCTTTATATAATGGGTCAAATTCAGAATTAATCTTAAGATGGTTTGTCTTGATATTTTGTCTCCCTAAAATGAAATTTAACAAAACTGACATTCATAAGGATGGTCTTGATTTTTTAGCCTTGCTTAATAATTATTATTATTTTTTAAAAAATAGTCTCCAGCTCAGAAAATTCAAAACTTTTGCCCATTAGGCAGACCGTCCAATAAGATAATGAACTTGGCTAATAGACTAGAACATTTGCCTCGGCAAAAGTTAGAACATAAATATGGTGTTCATCATGCATAAGTTCTAACTTTACTCATAAGGTAAACGTTCAAAAGATTTTAAGACAATAAACCTGCTCAATTGATTGGAAGTTGTGTCTTATAGGTAAAACTTAGAATTTAGGTATGTTGTCTAGGGGTGTATTTATGTCGATTTGGTTTGATTTTTCACTAAAAAGTAATTAAATCAATAAAAATCAAACCAATATAATGTTATTTTTTCTTCTTCTTATAATTATAGCAGTGATTAAATAAGAGCTCAAATATATTTTTAGATACATGTGTGATAAGCTAGAACATAAAACGTTAAATGATTAGAAATTTTTAAAAAAATTTATACTTTCATTGAAATATCAACCTTCAATATGTCAAATTTATAAAATTAAAGGTTGCAATCAGAATACAAAACAAAATATTTATAAATTTTTACTATCCATAATTTGAAATAAATATACCTAAACATTAAAAACTATAAATTAATTTAAGATATATTAACAAAGTAGATTATAATGATGTCCCCTCTTAATTTCCTCTTATATAACACCAACTATTTCAAAACAGAGCATTTAAGCCACGGAACAGAGAGGTTCCTCATCTCTCTCGCGTATCATTATGAATAGCTGGTGCCAATGTGCGAGTTTGCCGGCGTGTCCTCTTGATACAGGGATTCACGGCCGGCGACATCTACCGGAGATCGTATTCCGTTCAGTAGCGTCTAGGACTTGGTCTAAATGTGTAGGAAATCTGAGAATTAGCCTGAGAGACAGGAGCAAAAATCGAAAACCCTTGCAGAAGGGGAGAAACCTAAGTATTGAAGCCATTCAAGCTGTTCAGGCACTGAAGCGGGTGGCTAGCAAAAACGATGACTCCGTGGTGGAACAGGTGTTTAATAGCAAGGTCAGGCGTTTGATTAAGAATGATATGATAGCCGTTCTCCGTGAACTTCTCCGCCAGAATCAATGCCTCTTAGCTCTTAAGGTTAGCGCTACTCATATTCTAGTTTATCTCTTGTTTAGTCGTTCAATACGCAAATCCTTTATCTCTAATTTCTTTTACGATGCTGTAATTGTGAATCTTCGCCTCGGAATTTGAATGTCCTTTAAGTAGTCTCCCAACTGAAAGAAGAAAAAAACAGAAAAAAGCCCCAATTCGTACACCCTCAGTATTAATCACTTACCTCCTTCAACATGCAAGGGCATAAGGTATGAACTATTGTGACAGAAGTGTTAAAATGGTAAAATGAGTGTTCCAAAAACTAAGCAAGCAATTGGGGGTATGTTTAAAAAAAGTTCCGAAGAGGAAGTTCAAGCTTTATTCGAGAGCAGGTGGGTGGAGACCTAATAAAATTCTACTCCGAAGAGTCGTTGCATCTTAAGGCAGAAAGGTAAGATGGAAGCATTGGAGTTTCCAGTCAGTTATGAGGATAATTTTAGAGAGGGGAATTGTAGGAAGATGTTTGACTATACTCAAATGTGTTGAAATCCCATAGCGGTTGTGGGAGGGAACACAATGAAGCTAAAAGTTTTGAATTGGAACAGTAGGGACCTGTGCCTAAATGATTCGAGGAAGTATTATAGTCTTTTCAAGATGCTTGCCCAGGAATGGAAGGCAGCGGGGGAGGGATTGTTTCTTTTAGGACACTATAGTCTAGTTAATGAATCTGGGTTAGACGGTTAGTAGATTTATCGATTTGGCAAAATATGAGATGTGAAACAAGAAGAAAAAAGAGAACTTTATATTGGTTAATGAGACACTATGCAGTGGCGGATGTAGCTCTGTGGCAAATGCCTCATCCGAAACCATGTGGAGCGTAGAGTATATGTTAAAACCCACTAAAGTTTCAACAAATATTAAATCTGAACCCATAATTTCAAAAATATAATGAGTTTCGTGCTAACAACCTTAAAGGTCGAATCCACCAACTTTAAATCCTGGATCTACCGCTGCCACTATGCACAAAAGCAGTATCTCATATAAAGGTCTAAGGCTGCGAACAATATCGAAAATTAGTTATGTAATTGTTCTTTATGCCTAACAATGTAAGTAATTATCCAATGTTTAAATACAAATATTCTACATACCATAGGGAAGGTTGGAATATTCTTTTCTCCTATAGTAATGCAATGAATCTGGTCATACTGTAATGTTCCGTCTCAAGATGGAGTAGATCATAGGCTCCAACCTTGCCTCACATATATATTATCCTAGGTCCTTAGAATGCTTTGCAAAATGTATCAGCCAAACAGAATTATAGAAGAGGTAGGATAAGGCTCTTACTTAGTAGTGTCAATATAAAATAGAATTATCCCAGCTGCTACAAACTAATATATGCAGATATTCTTTCTATGTACACCCTCCAAAGACATCTTGTTTTGAGTAGGCTGCGCTAGGGTGAGACTGAGGTTGGAATCCATTCATAGGTATCATCGCAATCTGATTATCTCCATGTAAGGTTGCGATGGTTCTTCCAACCAAGGATTGTATGAGTTGGAGAAAGGACTAACAACTACAACAACATACCTAGTGTCATCCCACAAGTAGGGTCTGGGGAAGGCCCTACCTTCTGAAGGCAGAGATGTTGTTTTCGATAGACCCTCGACTCAAGTAAAACATAATAAAATCAAGGATGGAAAGGAAAATACAGTAGTGAAGCAGTCATGTTGCACATAATGGAAAAGAGAACAACACATAATATGATAACTGACGCAAAGAAAACAACACGTAACAATAAAATGGAAGAACAAGAGAGAATGTGAGTAATAATAACAATACTGGCAAGGGAGACTAGACAACTCTTGACTACCTACTAATTTTTCTACCCTAATTATCGACCACCATATCTTCCTATCTAGAGTCATGTCCTCACCCCTCGATAAGCTGCAAGTGTGTCATGTCATGTCTAATCACCTCTCCCAATTATAAGTACTGGTGTTCAATACTTATAATGTCCACAACACAAGTACCCAAAGGGGATGATCTAGCGGTCAATGAAGTGTGTGAAAATTTTGGAAACCAAGGTTCAAATTCCAGCAGAGACAAGAGACAAAATGTTATGCACTTTTTTCTCATATGCCTAAGCCTTGTTGGACAGAGTTGATGGGAGGTAGCAGATACACAATGGAATAGTCAATATGCACATAAGCTGGCTCGGATGCCATCGTTATAAAAAATAAAGTTCATCACACAGGTCACAAAACTCAGGCGTTACCTGAATGATAGTAAGGCATTCAGTTGGCTGACGAGGTTGGTATCTTAGTTGAAAGTACATTCACCAAGTCTACATCTTGTACTCCAAACACCTTCGGCATAGATATTTCTGTAGGTCACTCATACATGTTAATGGCCCTCACTTCAACTCCTCATACTACCATTATGGGTCTTGCTCATCAAAGACCCCAGCCACAGCATCACCTAAGGTAGATATGCTGGAAAATTTTCTTTATTTAACAACTTAAGGTGGTGAAATTGCTTGAGTTTGAAAATCAGAACTGGAGAATTAAGGCGAGCATGCCAAATTGACTTTTATCTTTTTTTTTGAGCAAGACCAAATTGACTTTTATCTTTTGCTGCCGCTGTTAGGAAAACTAACTGGATCATGGCGTTATCATGAATTCATGAGGCATGATTAAATTTGGGGCACATGTGCTGCCAATTTGATTATATTACTAAAAATTATAAGATACTACCAGCTTGGCTAGTGATCACTGGCAATGCACGGTGCTAACTTGAAAGGGATATGCAGCTGACAGGATAATGACATGATTATCGATGTTGTCGTTGCAGTTGACTAGATGCTGACTGGACAGCTGTGGGCTGTTGACTTAATAGATCAATTGAAATAGATTGCTAATTGACTAGTTAGGTGTAGAGTGATTACTTGACAAGTTCGTTTACTTGGACCAGTAACTCTCGACAATTATGAATTGCTGATTTGACAGGCTAGCTTATGCGGGCTGATGACATCAGGAGCTTTACAAAGGAGAGTAGAAAGACGGTACTGCTAGGAACATCATTGAAAAGAAAAAAAGACTTAAAAAAATAGAAAACAAAAAACTTTGGCCACACAGGCAGCCTTAAGCCAATACTTATTTGTTTACCTAGATAGGCTTTGGTATATGTGATACTAGTGGATTGGTTAACAACATCTTGAGGAACTCCTTATATAGGAATTTTTCTACGTATTTTCAACATGATAATCTATGGAATATGTACATCCTACTTAATATTCTATGGGTTCTACAGTATTCTCCCACTTGTGTTCAATGAAAGTAGGCATGCAGTGAATTTTTACACATTTAACTTGTAACTCCATTGTTTCTCTTAACTTTACATAAGATATGACTTGATAAGGCTTCTTCATTTTTATGTTCAATTCCACAGGCATTTTCTCAATTTCTACATTTCCTTATTTCTATTTGAAGAGTGCAGGTGCAGTGATGTTCTGAAGTTCTTCTAGAGGTTTTTTGGGTTTTCTTAGAGTGAGAGATGGACCGGGGATCTGAAAAATGTGGGGAAGCATTGTTTAACTAATTATCCAGTCATCTTACTTCTCCTAGATGATATGAGTCCCATTTATGCTACGTGGTCATAGAGACTTATTTAATGTCATCCCAGAGAGATATCCTTCTCGTAGCGAATAACAGGGGAGGTTGACATGATCAATCGTTTCATGATCTTTTCCCTGCTTTTATCTACTTTCTAATTCAGCTATCCTTTCTCTTTTTCTTTTTTCCTTTGTCCAAGTTGTGCTTTGATTGGTAGTTTCCTGTTCAATTTTATGATTGATGGGATTATAGAAGACATTCTAATGACCAAAGTTTTGGTGATGTTTAGTCGTACTTGGAACTGTTACATCGCACTTGCTTTGCACTTCTGGATTCATTAAACATTTATTGACCACCACGATGTTGGCAGCTCCTAATTATTATGTATGCCCTGATATAGGTTTTCGAGGAAGTTCAGAACGAGATATCCTATAGGCCGCAGCTCAAACTGTATGCTGAAATTGTGTCCTGTTTGGGAAGCAACGGATTGCTTGAAGATATCAACTGTCTTATCATGGCATTGAAAATGGAAAGTAGTTTAGAACCTCACGTTGAGGGCTTTTATGCATTGTTGGAAAGCTTAATGAAATTTAATCTTACGAGGCTTGCACTGGAGGTCTTTTACTTGATGAAGTTGAGAGGATGTGATCCCGATAAGTTGACCTTTAAACTATTGATAAATGGTTTGGAATCGAATGAAGAAACGAATCTTTCAGCTTTTGTAAGGCAGGAAGCAGAGAAGTATTATGGCCAGTCCCTAGATTTCCTAGATGAGACTGAAGAGGAGGTACCAAGATTAAAGCCAATGTATTAAACTATTTGATCAGTGGTTAATATATGATGAAAAGGCTATTTGATTATTTCTTTCATTTACTTTTAGTATTTTGATTTTATTATGTTTCATTTCTAGAGTTTTATCTGTGACCTATCGTCACGAGTTCAAGCCGTGGAAACAACCACTAATGCTTGCATTAGGGCAGATTGTTTGCCTCACACCCCTTTTGGTGCAACCCTTACCCATATCCTACTAACACGGAATGTTTTGTACACCAAATTGCCCCTTTTCCCCCAATCTCTAGAGTTGAACTGCGCCTAAAGGACTTCTCTTTTTGATGACTTGCACCAATATACTTGACTATGCAAATTTGTTCACATTTACCACCACTTAAGCTTAACTCATCTTTGAATACTTGTGTATCAGTATCCCCTTGGTACTTTTTAAAATTAAGAAAGTTAAGTTATTAGAGCATTTTTCTCATAGTCGCAGAAAATACTATTTCACAATAACTTGTTTTATGGCAAGTGCATTTTGAATGCAATATCAACTTAAAAGGCATGATTCCATTTTGTCAAAAAGGTCCAAATGTGCCCCTATATTATCTAAAATTACTCAATGTTGCTCTCATTTATACTTTTGATCCGTTCATACCCTTATTGTTGGCAAATTGTCTTATATTTTCCATTACTACTAAGAAAGTTCCAACAAAGAAATAGGTGCTCTATGAGCAAAATCTTCAAGAAAAAAAAAGCTCAATTTTACATCTCAACTATTGATTAAGAGATCAAAGGGGCAAAACAAGACATTTTCCCTAATGACAAGTTAATATTAGACCAAAGTTGATAATAAATTGTGTGTGAGAATCAACCATGACAGCTTGATCAATTCATTCATAATAAAAGCACTCATGCTCATAGATAGAAGTTTCTTTTCGATTGGTGAAGTCACCCTCGATGCACTACTCAAGTTATCATAGTGTTCTGATCGAAGTAATGAATATTCTCTAAATCGTTTTTGTGAAATTTTTAAAAATATACAGTTCAACATAAAATATTATATCACATAAACTCAATATACAATATAATCTCGGAGAAAAAAATATTATACATAATGTATCAACCTTATATAAAAGCAAGTAATAGTATATAACAAATATTTATACACAAATATACACTAAACCAAATATAGGCTACCTAGTGTAAATATATTTTTTTTACCCTTCGGGTGGTCCGATGGTTTGAGCTTGGGACTTCCATGTTGGAGGTCTCAAGTTTGAAACCCCTTGCCTGTCGAGCTCATCGCACTTACCTCTCTTATGTGGTTTGCAAGCTATTGCATAGAAGCGGGGGTTCCCTGTGCGTACCAAAAGAATAGCGGCTGCGGGTTTCATAAAAAAAAAAAAAATAATAATTCTCCAAATAGACGAGTGATTTTCATTTTTTGGGGAGGGGGAGGGGTTGCCAAAAAGGAAGAAAAAGAGAATATTCTCTAGACTCTCACTGTGTGTTATTTTAGCTTTCAATTCATTGGACTCTTTTTTTGCCTTTTGCCTACTGCAACGAAAGCATAAAGGAGGAGTGACATCTGGGATCACTGAGCCAGTTGAACGCGCGGCGAGAGGAGGAGCAAAAAATGGAGAGCTCCGGCGAACTAGTGCCTTTCCCGTTGCTGACGACACCGATTGAATCGAATTACCGAGCATGTACCATTCCTTACAGATTCCCTTCCGACAATCCCAAGAAACCAACCCCCACTGAGCTTTCCTGGATCAACCTCTTTATGAATACCATCCCTTCGTTTAGGTATTTTTTTTCTGTTTGAATTTGACTTCTGCATTTTTACTGTCAGGATGAGAAGGCACTATTTTGTTTTCCACCTCCAGTTGTAGATTCGAGAAATGATGTGTAGATCATACCTTTTGGATTTAATAGTCACCTTGTTAAGCTAACTATTACTCGAAATAATTCGTATATCTGATTTTACTGCATTATAATTAAACAATATAGGAAAAACAGTATCTGTGAGTGGTGCAGAGTTTTGATCATTCTTTGGATTACCCATCGAATTTCTTGATTTTTGTTAATTAATGCAGGAAGAGGGCTGAGAGCGATGACACTGTTCCAGATGCACCTATGCGAGCCGAAAAGTTTGCTCAGAGGTACCCTTCTATATCATTTTGTATTTTCCTATTACCTCTCATTTCACGGAGTAGGATAGTCAATGGAATAGAGAAAAAGTTCGTCTATTTCATTCCCTTTGTTTGAGGAGGGAAGTGGTGGCTACCAAGGGGAAACTAAAATATAAGAACTAGTTTCCATTAAGCTTAATTACAGTGTGCTGTTTTTAGTCTTTTCTTTGATTCTCTATTTATCCAACAAGCCAATGTGCTGAAAAGGGTGTGTGGAGCAGTTGGAGGGCTAAGTAGTAGACATTTTTTTCTCATGTACTTACATTTTCTTTCCTTTTTTTTTTTTTTGCACTTTTCAAGTTTGGTATTTTATGTTAGATAATGCAACTTCCAACTAATGCAGTGTTATCAAAGGCAAAAAACAGATAGAACTACCAAGCAAAAGTTTTTGTGATTAAGGGCGTAAGTAGAAAATTAAAATGAATGTAATGCAAGGAAGACTGACTATAAACACAAATAAAATTAAATAGACACAGGAACTGAAAAAAAAAACGACCGTTAAGATGTCAATCAAGTTAATAAATTACTTCAAGTTTCTGATTGATATGCAAAGATGTATTTGAAGTTTCTAATATAGGTTCCCAGACTAGTTTCCGTATAATAAATCCCTAATTTCCTACTTCCAGTTACTAACATCTCATTCAATTTGATTAATTATTGATTAACTAACTATATCTACTGTTTACTGTTGCTTTTCTAGATAGAACCCATATGTGTGATGAGCCACATGCTTCAGCAATTTGATGCATATACTAAAGAGTGCCGCCTAAATGAAGCTAAGTGCCCATCTTGTGTTGCACCTAACCTTAGGGTTATAGAGTCCCTCAAGCCCACCTTCCGCAACACTAACAAAGGAAATGAGAAGCAAGGAAGAGGAAGAGGACAGATGAGAGGGAGAGAATTGGGGATGTTATTCATGGATGTCTTATGCTTCTGAAATGAGAGCAGAATGAATAACCTGGATAAAAGAAACATAATCAAGGTGGGCTTGTTAAGTGGGAGGATATAGCAGGACAAAGTTGCTTGATAAAAAAAAAAAGCAGGACTAAGTTGGTCCTGGCAAACAGATGTGAAAGAAATTATGTGGTCAACCATTTGAAGTGTGCAAAAGAAAGGTGTGCAAATTTACTCTAGCCATGAGAAGTGTGGGAGGGATTTTTCGCTCGATTGTACGTTCTTTAGAGTACCCTATGTTTCACAAGCTAGCAATAGATGATTGGATGTTACAAGTAGAGAATCATTTGTACAAGATTCTCTATTAATCCAAGTATTATATACGAGATTTTGCCTTTTCAATCAACAACTACAACTCAATCTCAAACTAGTTGGGGTTGGTTATATGAATCTTCTTATTTTACTACGCATTACTCGGACCTGCTCTTATATATCATCTTCTTCCAATCAATAAAATAACTTATTTCGTCAATACTTATCCAAAAAAAATAATATTTACTTTATAAAAGAAAAACATTATTGTGCAAGTTACTTAGTTACTCTAATTGTAAGTGGTTTTGACTTGTCATCAAAATGATGAAGAAAACAAAGTCACTTTGGACCATACCTTGAGCAAGTGTCAGTATATTTCAGAAGGTTTGAGGTTTATATTTACAAATTGAAAATTGATGATAGTTTCCAATTTCTACCTGTACTTCTTTTGGTGAATAGGTATGCTGCAATACTTGAGGATATAAAGAAAGATCCTGAAAGTCATGGAGGGCCTCCTGATTGCATTGTAAGTTGAACCATATTAAGCTTGAAATTCTCCAACGTTTCCTGATAACTTCTTGTTGTTGCTAAAAAGCTAAACTCTTTCTCCTTTGTTTTCTTTTAGCTTCTTTGTCGCCTTAGAGAGCAAGTGCTTAGGGAAGTGGGGTTCAGAGATATATTTAAAAAGGTCAAGGTTAGTATCATTTCTCCAATCTTAAATTCCTCAAGTTGACTCTCCTGTTAGCAAGTGGTCAAAGAAGTAACCGTAAGGATATGAAGAGTGCTATGAAAATCTCTAATATGAAATTTCATTGATTACCTATGGTCAAGAGTAGAATAATTGAGGGAAAGATATTACCGTAATTAAAAAAAAACTGGCATTGCGTCTGCTGTGCAGACATACTTCTGTTTGTCTGCTTGTGGATGTTGGCATACCTTACAAAATAAACAATCCCACTTCTTTAAAGATCATCAATTGTTTTGTGCTCCTTATCCTGCAACATTAGAAATTAGTATCAGGTTTTAACTTCTTTACATTGTTGGGTGTATTAAAATGTGCTAGGATGAAGAAAATGCAAAGGCTATATCCTTATTTAAGGAAGTAGTATGTCTTAACGATGCTATTGAGGATGAAGCCAAGCGTGTAGAGAATTTGGTCAGAGGAATTTTTGCAGGAAATATATTTGATCTTGGCTCCGCAAAGGTAAACCATGCTTTTTGATCCATGACTTCTTCATAATCACTGCATGAAGTCCATTAATATTTTTATTTTTATTTTTTTGATAAGGAAGTCCATTAATATTCTGAACCATTATTTCATTTGGATTGTATATTTACCCTGGTAGTAAGTCAAGTTATGGCAACTAAACTCTTTCAATCAACTGCTTTGGTTTATCATATAGCACTTTTGACAATATAGATCCAATGCTATGCCCAAATTATCTAAAAATTCCAGTGGAATTTTTTTATTATTAAGTAATAAATTTTATTAATGTTTGGGCAAAAAAAAAAAAGCGTACAAATATACCAAGAGTAGAAACACCCACAGAAATAGATGGTTTTCAATTCTAGTGGAAGGTTAAGTTGCTCAAGTTCATATTTCCTCAGTTGGTTCCTTTAGTTATTTTTTCCCCTTTTCTTGCCACCTTTGGAACTTGAATAGAAGTGCATTCCGTGCATACCGCCACTCTAGAAGACAGATTTCAGCTGCTTTATTCAATTCCTTGACAAGACTCATAATCTACTTCAAAGCTGCAACCTCACATACAATTTACTGTAATATGCTCTTGCTTTAAGGGTTTGTTATGCCAAAATGTCAGCAGCTCAGTACCCAATACTGATCCTACTTAGAGGGGGACCTTCTTATTCACAGGATTACGAGAAGATTGGTATCTGCAACGACACCCTTGTAACCTTCTTTGGGATTTTTTGCATGAGTTTGAAGTACCAGACTAACAAAAGGTCGTATTGCCCGGTCTTACTCCCAGGATCCGAAAATTATTGTCTGCCTCATGGTTCCTGACTTCTTGTGCTTAAGACTAATAGTTACTGAATCACATTTCGCACTGTCTCTCCAATTTTTAGGACTCTACAACAGTGTTATCAAAGGAGAAAAGCGCAAAAAGGCTCTAAGGTCTGTGGAGGCTTTAAGCTCAAAGCACAAATAAAGCGTGAGCTTTAATGAAAAAAGGCGCAAAGGGAGAAAAAAACACAAATATATATGTTTAGTCCAAGACTAATAATTATAAACATGAATGACAAATATATGACCAAAGCAATTGAATTTTTTTTTAATGATAAAGTGAAATATCAATTGTTTAGTGTCACTTCTTCATAAGTGGCTCATTGGCAAGGAAAAGTTTGTCTTAGAACCTTGATGAAGACACTGAAGCGCACATAAAGCGAGGCGAAGCGCTAACACGTTTTGAGCCTCGCTTCAGGGCTTAAGCGTGCTTAAAGCAGCGCAGCTTTGATAACACTGCTCTACAATCTCCCAGGACTAATATCAGGAGTATTTCCTAGCTTAAAAACTTTATGAAAGATGCAAATCAACTGGGATTTAGCAGAAAAATCTTTTAGAGTGCTTAATCATTGCCAGTAATACAATGAGGCTCAAAATTACCAGTACATCAGCCAGTTCAGATTCATGATATGGAATTTTTGCTCTGAGAAACTTGTTGCATAACACCTATGTTATAAGTTAAACTCTTCATTCGTCTAAAGCTACTCATGTCAAACGGGTGTTACATGAATATAGATTCCCAGTAAAGATCCTTACAGATACATTAAACCTGCTGGAAATCGAACATGCCTATATACATTCTCCTGTTTGACATGCACACCTGAGTCCTTGTAACATATCACAACATGCAGATTTCAATAGGGAGAGCTCCGTGAATTGCATAAAAGATGATATCCCCGAGCATCTTGTTGGGACCTGTTCAGACTCTAACTAGCTGAAACCTTCCAGATTATTTTTGATATCTTAATCTTGTGTCCTGCACAGCCACCAATTCTAAAGTGATTCAAAGTTTTCATGATCATGTAATTAATGTCTACTTTCTTTAACCTCTCTTGAAGCTTGCAGAGCTGTTTTCAGAGGATGGTATGTCCTTTCTAGCTAGTTGCCAAAACCTTGTCCCTCGGCCCTGGGTTATAGATGATTTGGACATTTTCATTACAAAATGGAGCAAAAAAACATGGAAAAAGGTGACTATTTTATCATATTTCATCGTCATTTGGACTTCAAGTTTTATGATCTTTATTTTGACAAGTACCCGGTACATTTGATGTCTGTTCCTTCACTGACATCCTTACTCTTATACAGGCTGTAATCTTTGTTGATAATTCTGGTGCAGATGTTATTTTGGGTATTTTGCCATTTGCAAGAGAATTACTTCGTCATGGAGCACAGGTTTGTTTTGGAGTCCCTGCTCCTTTTATGTACAGATTGGAAGTGTTTGTGTTTAATAAACTGAATTCAAAGTGTATGTCACCAATAACTGAAATGTTCTTTGATTTCATTGCATTGAATGAAACACCACTATGTGTTTTTTGATATGCTTGGTTTGTGGGTTTTTACGAGTGCACACAAATTCAACATGTAGTATACAACACTGTGAGAGGATTTTAAATGCCTCTTATGAGAGTGTAACTTCATTCTCATTTACTGCTCTTTTTGCTCTTTTTGCGACATCCTGATATTAATGAAAATGGTTTATTCCCAGTAAAATATTACACTCGAGCGGGGGTGTTGTATTGCTTTTATGGCTAAATCATAGTTGCAGCACCTTTTTGTATAGTAAATATTATCATTCTTGTCTTGTTTCTATTTCATCAATCCCTTGAAGCGAAGAAAGTGTAGGACCTCAAAACCCCTAGTTTAATAGGTATGTAGCTCCAGCGAATAAGTTACACGTTTTGTATATGTCAGCATGATGATAGTATGAATTGCATCAAATTGGCTGCCACATATTGATTAGCTGATACTTGAAAGCTATTTTTAGCTCTTATCGTTAGTATATGAAAGCATTTCTGGTAACACTGTATTTTTCCTGTTTCCATAGCTCCTTTAACTACGGCTTTCTTTGGCCAGGTTGTTTTGGCTGCTAATGACTTACCTTCTATCAATGATGTTACTTACCCTGAATTAGTAGAGATTATTTCTAAGGTAATAGACTTCTTTATGTTTCAACTTGTGGGGCTCTCAGCTTTTGTCTGGTATTAACATGTTTTGGTTATAACAGTTGAAAGATGAGCATGGGAAGCTCATAGGTGTTGACACATCCAATCTTTTAGTTGCCAATTCTGGTAATGATTTGCCGGTAAGTGGCATTTGTTTTTAGCTTCATTTGCATACTGCAGAGCTTCCTCCCGCACCCTCCAAGGAGAGGATGGGAAGCGTATTCTCTAGATTTAGATTCCCTCTCGGCTCACAATCAATTTCCTAATTTCATGCCTGCTATTGCTTAGCCCGTAACTATACATTTTGGCTTAGCTTATTGAGAATTCCTACTTTTAAGCAAGCAAGAAGAATTCAGGGCTAACTATTTTGGTTCTCACCCAACCTAAATTTAGTATGCACCTATCCTTGAGCTTACTCCCCAGCTTGGCTTGGCTGGGCTATTAGGCATGTGATGAGTTGCATGAATGTCAGGTTGGGTGGTTGGCAAGGCAATTTCGGACCAGTCCAGCTGTCAGGTTTATTTACTGAATGCATTTATGCATGTTGTTGTAGGTTATTGATCTTACAATGGTATCTCAGGAGCTGGCATACTTGGCAAGTGATGCTGACCTCGTCATTTTAGAAGGCATGGTAAGGCTTTTGCAGTTATTGGTGGAGACTGTTATCTCCCCTGTGGCATGACATTAAAATTTAGTGATTATTTCTTGTTGTTGACCTCTAAAAAGCTTTATTGCAAGGGCTATTCCTCTGCTTGCGTGTTGTACTTGCTCCTACGTTGCTCAGACTCTTAAAAAATGCCGTCGGCTGCATGTCGGATCCACCAAAAGTAGTGCAGTTTTTGGAGGATCTGACATGGGTTCAGCAGCATTTTTGTAGAGTCCGAACAGCATAACTTTACTCGGTGACTTGGTTCATTTGTACCTTGTCTTATGGGTGTTATGTATACTCCTACCCTTTGTTTTCTTCTTTATAATTATCCTTAAATGGGAGATGAGTTACATAAGTGAACTGTATCAATTGATTAAATATGAGGGGAATAAGGTAAGATGTGGAAAGAATATGGCAAGCTTCAGCTTCACAATTAATTTGGCAGCCTTTTTGGATGTGAATAGCTATGTCTCTTTTTTTCTGAAAAGTGTGAATAGCTTTGTTGTTAGGAGCAGTTTTACACTAGAAGTCTAGGGATAGCAATGATGCCAATGTGGGTGTAAAGCAAGATTTGGGAAGACTCTAATCGGCAAAGCTCAAACTCCTCAATGAAGTTGGTTGTAAGCTGCCTATAGGACGTGAAAAGCTATGGGTTTTCTTTACTTTTATAAGTTAGAAGAGCTATTTTCTTAGGGGACAGAATTGCATTAAAAGATTAGGGATGGCAATGATTCCGTGTGGGTGGGGACCTGTCTGCAACCCCTCACCCAGCCTGGAAGTCCCCTGCTCTAATCACCAATTCCCATTTCACACTTCTCTCTCATGTATTGTTGTGACAGGACGAAGGGTGTGGATCATCGTGGCTTCTCATAACTTTTGCTACTAAGCACTTTCTCCACTTCTTAGGAACTATTTTTTCTTCTTAAAAACTTAAATAAACTGATCAAAGCCTCTTATTTAGATTTTCCACCAATTACCTGCTCCTGCTATGTTGTGTTGGAACTTCCCGATTTGTGATTTTGTTTAAAAAATATGACCAATTTGAATATTCGACATCATAGTGGAATAATTTTTTTTGAAGTTTGTAAATTTACAAATCTCCTACCTGCTCCCGTTGCATGATATGGGAGAAGGGAGAAAATTTGAGATAGATGCATAAACTCTACAGATTATTATTTATAATGCCAAGCATGCCTATTTGTAGAGCAGGAAATCCTAAACAAGCCATACTCTTGAGACTATTAAACACTATAATTCCTAATTAAAATATAAGAATAGAATGTAATCTAAAAGGGTCGTCATTTGAACAATTGAAAAAAAAAAAAAAAAAAAACTATGCAGAAAATTAGTTATATCTTTACCTTGTCAAAATAGTAATAATATTATGGAGCTGCATCACTCACCATATTTAAATGATTGTAAATTTCCCTTCTCTCTAAACTTTTAGCTTCTCTTTGAATTCATTGCAGGGCCGTGGAATAGAGACAAACTTGTATGCTCGATTCAAATGTGATTCCCTCAAGATTGGAATGGTAATACCTTCATGCTTTCATCTACAACCATATAAGCCAACCGCAACTTCTCCCGCCTTTACTCTTTATGTCTTGCTGATGGTACCAAAGGAAGGACAGAAAGAAAATTAAAAACTCCCCTATATTCAGGGCCTTTTCCCCTTTTTATACAAAGTTTTGCTCTTTTGTTACTATTATTTTACCTTTTTAAAAAAGCTTTTTTTGTTTCTCAAACTCACAGGTAAAGCATCCGGAAGTTGCCCAGTTTCTTGGAGGAAGGCTTTATGATTGCGTCTTCAAATTTAATGAAGCTTCAAGTTAAATAGTTTAGCTATCAACTATATCAGCTCTTTGTGGAAGTTTAGACAAACCCAACAAATTGAAGATAATGGTAAATCATTATATTGGATATTATTTGCAACTTTTCTTGAAGGTTGGATTGCAAATGAAGCATCTGTGTGCTTAGGTGCATCTGCAGTAGTGTGGCCATGCAGGTATCACAGTTGCAGCTTGATCTTACCTCTTTCCAGCAGTAAATGCCTCTTTTTTCTCCTGTAGTTTTCGGAATCACTTGTAATAAAGATATTGGCTAACTACGATTGAAGAGGTTTTATCAATAGAATTCTCATCTATTCGTGATCTATGTACTGGATGTTGAACATATACAGATGCAAGACATGGATTCTTCCACGCTTAACCAAAGGTCTTATGTGATCTGTACTCTTGTTTTACCCATACTACTTTGCGAGGCAAATGAGAATAGTTCATAATGAATAGGGGAAAATATGATTGTGGTAAATTAGTTGATGAATCATAATTTTCATACCAAGGATATCTTCACTTAGCACATTAATCTTCCTTGCTTTTCAAAAGTATATTCCTTCTAATAGCATTATGCGTTGTTATTTTGTTACCTCTATTAACAAATTTCGAAAGTAGCAAGATTTATATTAGCGACATAAAGAGCTAGGGTGTGGTAAAATGGAATATTCTTTCTCCTTAAATTATATGTTTTGGGACCATAATGAATTATGGTGATTGTGATATTTAAAGGTCTCGAGTTTAAACTAATGAGAATAAAAAAAGTCATTTCTAAAAATGAGTCTTACAAAAGTTGGACAAAAATATTTGGTAAAATGGAAAAAAAGAAAGAGATAAGAAAACTAGTGTTAGGCCAAAACCGGTGCACGGCTCACTGTATCATCAATGGCTGCTCTGTCTGCTTCTGCCCATGTGAGCATTCGCACCTTCTTCCATTCATCTTTCACTAACAATAAAATATCAAACTTTTCACAACAATTCAAACTTGAAAATTATACCACTATTGCTACTACTTCGAAGAGAAGCATCTCCATACACGCCTTGGCATCAAAGACAACGGAGAACTCAGCTTCCCAACTCCAATCAACTACAAATTCCGTTAAAGGTAAGCACAAAAATACACCATCAATATCAGAAATCAAAAAAATTGGGTTTCCTCCCCAGAAATTTACCCAAAATAGTTAGTGATAGATAAAGCAATTGTGGTATAGAGTGATTTTCAGACACTGTTGTATGAGTGATGCAGGGCAAATTTCATAAACTTTCTCTATGTTTGATTGTAAAATTTTCAAACTATTCTAAAAAGAATGTCATAACCCAATCTCTCTCAATTCTTAAATTTTAATTTTCTTTATTATATACAATATAACTTATTAAACAAAAAGAATGTCTTAGTGAAAGATATTTTGATAAGTTTCATAAGTAAATTTGAGTTATATATTTGTTCAATTTTTAAATGGCTGGTGAAAATATAGTTTTATGTGCTAATTTTGAGAAAATTTTCGTTCTTTTTTGCTTTTATGGACTCTGAAAGGATGGGCTGAGTTTGCAAAAAATGTGTCTGGCGAATGGGATGGGTTTGGAGCAGATTTTAGCAAGCAAGGTGAGCCGATTGAATTACCGGAATCTGTAGTCCCTGAAGCTTACAGGGAGTGGGAGGTGAAGGTATTCGATTGGCAAACTCAATGTCCTACTCTTGCTCATGATGATGATGCCTTCTCTTTCATGTACAAGTTCATTCGGCTCCTTCCTACAGTTGGCTGTGAAGCCGATGCTGCAACTAGGTATAGTATCGACGAGAGGAATATTTCTGATGCCAATGTTTCTGCCTTTGCGTATCAATCCACCGGATGTTATGTGGCTGCCTGGTCCAATAATAATGATGGAAATTATAATACAGCTCCTTATTTGTCATGGGAATTGGAGCATTGTTTGATTGATCCTCGGGACAAGGAGTCGAGGTTGCGGATTGTTCAGGTTAGAGGCCATGAAGTGTTTATTGATTAATCAAATGGTCACTCAAGTAATAGTTATAATCTCAGAAAAGTTGCTTTCTTTCTTGAAGAAAATCGGTATTAAAACGAGAGTTGACTTTCTGAGATAAGAACTATAAGTTGAGTGTCCATATGAGAAATCAACCCTTTATTGTTTTTACCTGCCCAAATTTAATTCAATCCACCATTTGTCACCTTTAATTCAGGTCGTGCGCCTTCAAGATTCTAAATTGGTATTGCAAAACATTAAGGTGTTTTGTGAGCATTGGTATGGGCCGTTTCGAAACGGGGATCAGCTTGGTGGCTGTGCTATTCAAGATTCTGCATTTGCTTCTACCAAAGCCTTGGACCCTGCAGAAGTCATTGGTGTTTGGGAGGGTAAGCATGCCATCTCCAGTTTCAACAATGCTCCAGAAGTAAGCACTAAATGACCCTATCCATTGAATTGTGCGACATCTCACTAAAAGTAAACATGTACAGTACTTCTATTTGCTATTTGGGTGGTGGTGAGATTTGAACGCATGACATCTTGCCTGGCTCTAATAGCATGTTAAATTGTGTGACCATTTCATCTAAAAGCTTAAGTAGCTAGAGTATACACTTCTAATTACTTAGTTATATTATGTCTCTCCACTATCATCCTGCTATTATCAAGTTGAAGCAGGCTTTCTACTTGTGACTTGCAAGGCTGACTAACATTACATAACACATAGTCCAGAGCACTGAATATCCCATGTGATCATTGTAATTGTAGGTTTTTCCTTTCTCACCTTGTTTTTAGTGCAGCTTCAACAACTTCATTTGGAGCAGAATTATATATTTTCACATTTAAGTGCCTTGACTGCAAGTTTCAAAGTGTTTTCAGAATTGTACTTTTAGAATTTTACCATACGTTCAGCCATTTGCTTTGACTTCCTACCCCCAGAAGTTGACAACCATAATCTCATACGTTGATTGCATCCAAAGATCACCTGGGATGGGTAGAACTTCGAAGTTGAACGTAGAAACCAGACGCTTCACCTTATTTCTAGGAAGCTAAATCAACAAACAAAGTGCTAAAGGTTCTTTTAGTTGCTCATTTGTCACTTTCTGCTACCTTGTTTTAGTTTAGGAAGAAATCTGATTTCTACCAAACCAAAGCCAAATGTCTTGTAAACCAAAAGTGATCAACTGATATTGAATGTGAAAACAAATGAGTAGTGGTGTGTTAGTGTCCAGATCATTTCAACACACTCGGCAGAAGGTATCTTCAATATTGATTCTTGCTTACCTTTCTATACATTTGGGAAGCGCACATGGACAGAAATAGTTGTCTACTTTAGTGGCTGTACTCTTGCTGAACTGAGGATGATAATGGGACCTTATAAGGGTTCCTTAATATTTCAGTGAAATTTCCATTTTAATCATGTTAGATGTTCTTTTCTTGCTCAGGCAATAAAAACCTTCACACCATAATCAACAAGGATTCAAACTGTTGACTTGATGGCAGAGTAGTTAAAAACTAAATTAGATTGACAAAAAGAATAGTGCACCAAACACCATCTTATTGACTTCACTTTTCAGCTTATCCTTTTTTCAAAATTGTAGTCTGTGGTTAAATCAGAGATAAAGAATTTTTAGCATGTTAGCATGTCAGCATCAGAAGGAATAAGTAATGGAGGGTTCTGAATTACACTGCCAGAAAGTTATTCAAGAGCTTGTCGATGGCAGCACCAGGAAGACAGTAAGAGATGAATTAGATCTTGTTGTGCTCCCAAGGCAACTATGGTGTTGTTTGAAAGACATTGAAGGTGGCGAAACTTGCTGTGAAGTTGGGTGGCTGTTCGAACAAGGACGTGCCATGACATCCAAATGCATATTTTCTGATAATGGGAAGTTAAAGGCAAGTAGTTTTCTTTTTGTTTCTCCTAAAAAGGAAACTCTTTTGTTACTTATTTGTTCTCAGTCTGTTTTTAAGCTTTTGCTGCTTCCATATTATTGATATACCTTATTAAACTTTGTATCAAGTCAAAATCAGACAAACAAATTGAAACGGAGAGGGTATCAACTACCCAATTTTTAAATGGATCACAATTTCCAAGCACCTGCTTATTGTGACTGTTTGATCATTCTTCAGGAAATTGCTATAGCATGTGAAAGTGCAGCACCAGCACAATAGAGCACAGTTACCTACAACATATGGCCAGAGCAGTAGGAAGACAACTGTTCAATTTCCCTTTCCCAGAATTAAATTAATGGACAGGAAGTATATAATTGTATATTCAACATGGGTTTATTCACAAGTGGCAACAATTCTGTGTAATAATGGTCTGAGATAAATGATATTGGTTGATATAAGCTTAAGTTGAGTGAGACACGATTATTAGTGAGAATTCATATAACCGATCTCAACTTGATTGGGATTGAGGTATAGTTGTTGTAATAACTAATAAGCATTCTCTGCTAATGACTTCTCTTAGTTCCTTGTACCAAATGATTGATATGCCTTCTGCATATTTTAAAAAAAAAACTTCCATTAAAGTAAAACATAACAGTATTACTATAAACAAGAATACAAATAAATAGCATAAATTAACACGAGTAGAAAAGGGGAAGAATCATTCATGGAATAAGACATCATAAGATAAAACAACCTAATTTAACAATTTGAAACAAGAACGAAGCCTCGACTAAAGAACACAACTAATTTGAACACATTAGTTGGAACATTTTCAACACTAAGAACTAAATATAAAGCTCACAACAAATCGTGGAAGCATAGAGCTGTCCGACAGGGTCTTTCACTCATCTTCTTCTACGCAAACTCGAAGGTACTGGATGAAAGTCTATTGCCCTGGCCTCTTTTCTGTACAACCTGCAAACTAGCCAGTGCCAAAATTAGAAACTTCTTTAGCAGAATACATGATCAACGCCAATCTTCATTTTATTTCCAATGCAGCATGTTCTACAAGACTCAATCAAGTTCAAATATCCAGACAAATATCTTTTTCAAAATCTCCACAAATATCTAAGAGACCAAGGGTTGTACGCGGTAGAACTTAAAACAGTATTAATGTAATTTTCTTTTAGGAGAGCTAAGAAAGTGAGGATAATGTAATTTTCACAAAGGAGGAGATAATTGTTCATCGCTTCTTGTAAAGAGAAACTAGCAAATGGTCTTTGGATCTGAACAACTCATTAGGACTCAAAGAAATGCATGGAACTTTGCTCTCATTGAAACTTGTAAACCTATCAATCTCGTTAATCTTTCAATCTTTTTTTGGAAGCTGGCTAAGAAAATATTATCTCAAAACACCAATGTTCTGCATCCACTTAAAAGGAAAGCATGAATTTCTACTGAATTCATAAATCTACTTCCCAACTCTCTTCCCCTCTTAGCTCGACTTAACCCCACACTCCCCCCCTCTGTTCGGACACAAATCCAAAAAGTATGATAGCTTCCGCTCCTATGCATCATTAGCCCTTTTCTTTCCAACTACATGATCCAACTATTTTCCCAACCAAAAAGTATGATAGCTTCTGCTCCTCTGCATCATAGCCCTTTTCTTTCCAACTATATGATCCAACTATTTTGCTTTTTGTTCCAATGAAGCCATCAAAGGACCTTCACAGTTACATCAAAATCAATTTACAACATGCTACTAATACATACCATCATACATTTTGATAGCATATTCACGAGCAGATCTTCAAGATCAAACATAATCTGTTCACCAAACCACCAAGTTTTGTGATGCCTTCCCCAATATAAACTCTGTACCACCTGGGTGTCCCAAATTCTCATTCATACCTCATGAATGCTGCACCAAGCATGTTAAGTTGCAAATCTGGATGATGCAAGATAACATTTCAAATAATCATCTACTGTGAGAAAACCCAATAGATTTTTCTTTTCTGATAAGAGCGTGAATATAGAAGATCGATAGAGAGAATCCATATAGCCTACCCCAACTAGTTTAAGATTGAACTATAGTTGATTGATGGAAAAGTTCTCAATCTATCTTCACTCTCTTGAAATGGGATTACTGTTCTTTTCCACATCAACTGAAGCCACCTACAAGACTAAGTCAGTCCCAAAATGCGGTTAAGCTCCTGATAAATCACAGCATATTTTGGGGTAGTCTTGCCTATGATGAAAAAAGTAAGCCAATGTCAGGCCTAAAGTCCCGTCCTCACTGTATCTTCCTTTAATTCATGCATTTTCATATTGCATGATTCTTGACCTGAACCATGTCATTTTGTTCTCTGCCCTCAAAAAGAACATCATGAGCTAGATACAGCCCTGTACAGACTCCCTTTAGATGATTTCCCACCCATTTCCCAAACCCCTTCCTCTCCCCATCCAATTATGAGCTCCACATAGTTAGTTATCATTTCAAGTCAACTAAACAAAACCATAGGTCTAACAATACTGATCAACATCATGGTCACTTCAATCGAATATCCAAATTGGGATACTGAAAACATTATAATCTCGTAAGGAAGCACACCAGATTAACACATACACCTCACTGAACTTCAAAGGTTCAATCAAATTTTCTTAGCAACTTCCACTACAATATAGTGAATAACCGTACAAGATAGTTGCCAAACCTTGTCCCTAGTAACTCCTATATCAGACCTTGATGTTGCGACTCAAGCATTACTCAAAGGAGGTGCAAGGCTGACAGAAATAACAAAACAGACACAATATGCACCACTGCCAATTGAAAAAACAAGGTCGAATCATTGATGTGGTTGTCAAGGAACTTTGTGATCAAATGCCACTAGACAGAATTTCTCAATATGAGAGCCATTGCAAATAGAGTAAAATCAGCCCCTCTTGTACATTGCCAATCAATTGTCAATAAGAAACTCTCACTAATGCTTCTTCTTCCAGGTCTCAACCCCAAAAATCAGCCCAATCACTTTACAATTTTATGTAGGACAGCACAAGTGACTAAGTGAGTGCATAACCATAGAGCTGAATAGGGAAAAAATCTTAAAAAACTCAAAGTCCAAAATTTAAAGAACTCTAAATGTAGAATGGATACACGCCTTTCCAATTCAATTTACAGTAGAAAAGAACATTTTAAGATTTTTCATAAGTACACCAAACACAATGCAAGAGGTAAAACTGATGCATTTCCACAAAAAGGATTACTTTGAAAGAAAAAAAGGGGGCAGGAATGTACCTACTAGAGATGTCTGTCTGAGAAGCTACTGAGCTCCCGGTGCATCTCTCATGCTCAAATTCAGACTATTTCGCATTGTTCGTCTCCCTATACACGGATTTCCTTTTTGCATCATAGCAACAAATTCTCCATAATCAATTCGTCCATCCTGGAAAGAAGTGCACCAGGAAACAGATTAGTATATATGACAAGCAACAAATATAAAAACAAAACGAACCATTATATGCATATAATCACAGAGATTTTTCAGAGGTTATATTGCCTACATGGTGGGCAGATTCAGGCACAAACTCTAATGAATTATATTATTGGGTTTTGCCTCCATGGAGGCATAAAACCTACTAAACTGATGAGGATGTGAGTTTGTGCCAAACATTTGGGAAAGCTAAAAGAACTTTTGATGGAGATTAGGTGTTTGGGCAAAATGGAATGTGTTTTTAAACAACAGCAAAATCAGTTCTCCTGAGGTAGGGAAGAAGCTACATATCCTTGTCAATAATTTTTATTTACGAAACTATCCCTTATTGATTTTTAAAAGGAAATCAACTATTAAACTGTTGTCCCCTTCTCCTTCTTCACCATGGATTTTTGCCATTATCTTCCCAACTCTTTCTTTATGCAAATCTCACACAAAATGAATTCAATTAAGCAAATTGAAAAACTTAATCGAAGTCTCAAATAATAATAAAGAACTGACGCTTAAAAGCACTTTTTGAAAGGATAGACCATACTCAAAACAACTTTTCTAATATTTAACAGCACTTCTCAAATGATTTGGCCAAACACTAACTACTACAGTTCCAAAATACTTCTCAAAAAACACTTATTGACTACTCAAAATAAGCAGATTTTAGAAAAGTTTGATCAAGCAGGCTCATACTCAAGAAATATTTTACGTGATTTGAAATACTTAGAGATGTCTCTAAGTTTCGTACTACATAATTTAGTACTTTATCTTCTTATTATTCCTTTTAAGCACTTGGATCTATGAGCAGAAGTTACCATTCACTTTAATGAATCCTATAATCCTTGGACAATTATAATTCCACAAGTGTGACTAGAAATTGAGAGGCTGAGAGAATTAGCTTAGGCAATCAGACCAAATAAACTATAACATAATCTTCAAAGATACTCTTGAAAAGAATCTGAGTGCGTCCAAAACTCCAAACATGATGAATAAACAGAGATGTCTGGTAAACTACTAAAGAACTTCAGTTTCATTTTTAGTACCTAAAAGACAAATTTATGTTCTAAAACAGTGGACTTACATTATCCTGATCGACTTCTCTTATAATATCCTCAAAGTAAACATCTGTCATGTTATGGTCTATACAAGCTTGCTGAACCTCATCAACCGTTATGTAACCACTTCCATCCTTGTCAAAATATTGAAATGCTGCCATGAGATGTTCCTCGCGCTCCAATTTATTAAGATGAACAGTTGCCGCAATGAATTCTCCATAGTCAATAGTTCCACTATTGTCTACATCAGCCTGAAATTGTGAGTTAGCTACATCAATCGCCTTGAAGAGTTTAAAAGGAGCTTTGCATGAACCTCATAGAAACACATGTTAGTAGTTGAGGGACACTAGAAAGATCAACAGAGAAATCATGTGGACCGAAACAAGAGATAAAGTGATTCCAAGTCAGAGTTTAGCCCGAACAATTTCCTCAACTTTCAAGGACTTGTAACACACAAAAGAAAAGCTGAGTAACTTGCAAATGAGCTTCAGAAGCTACAAAAGTACTCAATTAATTTAACACAGGAGAGAGCCAAAATTCCAATTCAACTTTCCTCTTTCCAAACAGATAGAATTTACCATCATTAACTTGTGCAATTCTACAGAGATGAAGATTCGAAACTTCCTTAGTAGATAGTCTCGTCATTAGTAATTTGAGGAAGATGTTGGAAACATATTTTAATCACTTTGCAATAAAGAATGCCTTACCGCATCCATAAGTTCCCGTATCTCCGTATCCTTTAACGTAGAGCCATATTTTCTCAACCCTGCTTTTAGTTCATCAAATGTAATTGCACCACTACTGTCAGTATCCATGGCCTTAAACATCTCTCTCAGACCAGCAATCTCTTCTTCAGACAAGCTTTCAGCAATCACCTGGAAGAAGAAAGAATGTGTGAAGCTTCAATATGTCGCACATTTCAAATACATGTCCCAACAACCCAGAGGAAACACAATAAAGTTTGTCAAAAATATTACTACATTGGTTTGATTTGACATGGAAGAACCTGAGTTTTACAGTATTTCTTGACGCATAAATTCATAACAAGATTTGAACACATACCCGCAAAGCGATCTTTTTTAACTTGTTCATAGCAGAGAACTGTTTAAGGCGAGAAAGTACTGCAGGATCCAGTGCTCTATCAGGAGCGACACCATTTTCGCAAATCCAAGGATGACCTGCAGAATTTAGAGGATATTGTAATAAGAACCTTAGTTCATTGATGTAGGCACAGGTATACTACACAGATGCAATTCGATA
>JAJONR010003583.1:0-83002 GCA_029582245.1 Solanum etuberosum | reverse complement strand
TTTCAATTTCTCCTAAAATCTCTCTCCAAATCATATTTTTTCTAATTGGTTGGGGCCCACGCATTTCAAAAAAATGGAAGATTTATTTTTATACAAATCCCTTCACTATCTTTTCTCTCCCATTTTCTTTCAATTTCTCCTAAAATCTCTCTCCAAATCATATTTTTTCTAATTGGTTGGGGCCCACGCATTTCAAAAAAATGGAAGATTTATTTTTATACAAATCCCTTCACTATCTTTTCTCTCCCATTTTCTTTCAATTTCTCCTAAAATCTCTCTCCAAATCATATTTTTTCTAATTGGTTGGGGCCCACGCATTTCAAAAAAATGGAAGATTTATTTTTATACAAATCCCTTCACTATCTTTTCTCTCCCATTTTCTTTCAATTTCTCCTAAAATCTCTCTCCAAATCATATTTTTTCTAATTGGTTGGGGCCCACGCATTTCAAAAAAATGGAAGATTTATTTTTATACAAATCCCTTCACTATCTTTTCTCTCCCATTTTCTTTCAATTTCTCCTAAAATCTCTCTCCAAATCATATTTTTTCTAATTGGTTGGGGCCCACGCATTTCAAAAAAATGGAAGATTTATTTTTATACAAATCCCTTCACTATCTTTTCTCTCCCATTTTCTTTCAATTTCTCCTAAAATCTCTTCCCAAATTAGTTTTTTTTTTAAAAATTATATATAGTTTCCACTAATATAGATTTTTAATTATATACAAATTTTTTAATTATAATATATAGTTCCACTAATACAAATTTTTAATTATATACATATTCCACTAGTATAAAATAATATATATATATATATATACATATTTCACTTATACATATGTGTACATATACAATTGACAAGCCTAATACAAAGAACATATACATATGCTATTTATAGCTAATACAAGTTTTACTTATATACAAATTCCACATATATATACATATACATATATAATTGACAAGCCTAACACAAAGAATATATACATATACAAATAACAGCTAATAAAAATTTGTATTTATATATAGATTTCACATATATACAAAATTTTATTTATATTTTATTTTTAAAAAATTGTATACAAATTAAAGGTATAAGAATTTGTATATAACTGTAATTTGTATAAGTATATGGTCTTTTTTGTTGTATAAAAGAAAACTCCTTATATACCACTGATGAAGAAGACGCAGAAGGAAAGAAATCCTATAACAACATAATGTGCGTGAGTTTAACGATTTTTTTTTGTAATAGAAATTACCGCCTTTTATTTATTTTTTAAAAAAATCAAATTGTATATAAAAGAAAGGAATCTCGAAATATACAGATTAATCACTCGCAATTATACAAATTATAGTTATAACATACAAATATGATTTTTATCTTTGCTATACCAAAATTTGCTCTAGAATTTATATAGAAAAAATTTCATCTAGCTCAATGCAACAGTAATCATAAAAAGACAAGTTCCCAAAATCTGCTTAGTTCCATGAGAAGCATAAACATTAATTACAAGTTCAATACAATACCGTTTGTTATTTTTTTAATCAAATTTATCATTTATATTTATCAAATTCGTTAATTTTTTTATCAAATTAACAATGTTAGTTCGTCTTCTTAGTCATATGAACGAAAAATGCAAGTTCAACATGAAAAAATTGTCCATACAGCGTGAGGGACTATATTAAAGACTAGTATACCACAACTTATATATGTTGATTTTTTTTTATTGAATTAAAGCTTGATTAATAAATCTTGTATTTTTTAAGAATATTTTTGTGATAGTGTAATATGAGATTTTATAATTTTTTGTTTATTTGGTAAGATTGTATAAAGAATTGGAACAATTTGAATAATTTTACAATTATGAGGTTTTTATGTTTATGAGAAAACATACAACATAAAAAGTCCAAATGCATGTCCAAACAAAACTTTAACTTCAACTCATGATTTCAAATTGCATGGCCAAACGGGGCTCTAAGTAAGTTTACTGTTCTACTCTTATTTAATGTTTTTTTTGAAGTTAAGTTTTCAATCAATGAACGTGAATTAATTTATTTTGATTAATTAATTTAACCAATAAACATTAATTATTTACTTAGTTTTTCTATGTTAGTCAAATATATATTTTTAAGGCTAATAAACTACAAGTGTAAAATAGAAAAAATAGTAGTACCATTTATGCATTTGTTTTGTAAAATAACAAATATCAAGAAATAGATCAAGTATCATTGTTATTTTTGTGAAATTACACCGAATATATTGGTATCGTTGATTTCAAATTTTGACAAAATTGAGTCTTTGATATGTTTTCTTATTTACCGTTGTGGTAAGATTTTGCTATCAGAAATGCACGTTAAAAGTTCAACAAAGTCGTCACAGATACCGACAACTCGAGAAAAGAAAAAGAAAAGGGAAAAAAATGGAACTAAAGCTTTCAGTACTAATTACAGAGTGAAGCCAACGACAAGTCCCACCTCCCACGCCCACCTCCTCTCATAGAGTGAGGATTTCTGAGCCCAAAAATGGCGAAGGACACTTCTAGATATGAAATTTACTCTTTAAGGATTTCGTTGTTTGGGGTTTTAGGTCCTCATTTGATAGCTGATGCAAGTTGTTTTTGCTTCTAGTGTTGTTTGTTCTGCTACTTTTCGATCTAGCTGTTAGTTTGTTCAATTTCTTCAGATCCGAACGGTGTTTGTTTTCATTGGCGTCAAGTGATGTTGGACTTGGCAAAGCTACTGTTCTTCCCGTGTTGTGCTAGTGAGTTCTTTTGCTTCTCTAGGTTTTAAGCTGTATTTTAGGTTTTTCTAGTGTCTTCTGGTTGCTGCTGCAGTAGTAATTCCGTATTAATTGTGTAATGGGAACTGTTTATTGATGCCTTTTCGACTGAATTTTAGTTTCTTGCTGATTTAGTTGGTTGGTTTAGGGTTAATTACTAGAAAATTGATCTGCGTTTGTAAAATTTATGAAGTATTAAAATTGCAGCTGGAAGCTTGAGGGTAAATGATTTCCTGCTTTATTTTCTGCCGAAACTAGTTATCGGAATCTAGTGTTTATTGTTTGAGTTGTGAGCTGGCAATGAAGAGCAGCATTCCATTTCTAAAATAGTTAAAAATGAGAAATTAATGCCAAAGAAGAGATGAGAGAGTTTGTTTGGATGGTAGGACTCCACCTCCAACCCTAAGGTTGTGAGTTTGAGTCACCAAGGGAGCCAACATGATGGGAGCTCCTAGGGAGGGGTAAAAGAAAGCGAAAGAAGAAGAATCTCAATCGATTTGTGTGTGTGTGCTCATGTGCAAAAAGAAATTACCTGTCGGAGCAGATTTGAAGGAAAAACAGCAGCTGGTCATAGTTTGGAATACTAATGCCCGTAATCTCTTAAGGAACCAAGAAAAGGAATGACTCACGAACAAGAATTGCAGGGAAAACTAAGGAGAAGAAGCTAGCAAGGGGGGGGGGGGGAGAGAGATATTGATATCATTTCACAATATTCCGCTATGTACAAGTCCCCTTCGTTTTTACTGCAATCAAGCAGCAACACTGCTCAACTAACTTAATTCCCCTCTAACGAATTAACTGATCTGTTGTTACATTTACAGGGCACGACAATTCCATGTACACCCCTCAATACTAACTACTCATCTCGTATTTGAAATTGAATATAACATATATAAAGTGTAAAATGTATACAAAGTGAATATATTGATTGCAATTCTCAACTCCTCACAGGCTTAGGTTGGATATTTACTGCAAATACTTTTGTACACCCAGCATTATCTTGATGTTGGTTTTCACTATTAATGATGTCCTTAGTTTTAGTATGAGAAAGTGACGCAAAATTAGTTACTTCTCAGTTTCAAAACAGCGTTTCTCATAGAATTGAAGCTTTAAACAGTGTGATTCTTTGGAGAAGACTAGAACATTGTCGCATTTCCTTCCAATTCTGAACAAACAGAAATATTAAGGCCTATGTATTTGTAGATTTGTCTAGAACCTCAATGGATTGTGCAAGGTATTACCCTTCATTAAGGCTTGCTTTGCCGTAATTTTCTTGACTTGTTTCTCATCCACCATGTACACACTTTAGTGGGGCCATCTCCATTTTTCACCTTTGCCTTAATCTCTTTTTTCTTTTTGAGGATGTTTGAGACGATCATTTATTTCTTCCTTTTAGATGCAAACTCTTAAAGTTAGAATGGAGTAATTAATTGTGACCAACTTGACTATTTCATCACTGATAGATGTTTTTTGGTTGTATTGATGTTGTTTCTGCTGCAATGGCTCATTATTCAATTATGTTGGTGTTAACTTCATTTGTCTTACTTCTTGTTAAAATGAATTTCAGGGGTATCAAAGAGGGGCCAATCTTTGAAGCTGAAGCATTTAACCATTTTATTTTATGTCTTGTGTATTACTAATGCTGAGTTGCCTGATAAGCCATTTGAGCAACAACCTGTTTCTCCAGTCAATAAACCTGTTGAAGCACCTGGCATACCTGATCTGCCCCTGCCGGCGAAGGTACCTGGTTTTCATAGACAGCATAGGAAACATTCTCCTCATGGTGCGCCATGGCTTGGGCTAGCTCCAGCTCAGCCTCCTGATTATGGTCCTTTAGTAACTGCTGCGCACGCTCCTTCCAGTTCCAGCTTATCGAAGCCATCAATGAAGAAAAATGGATTGGTGCCTCCTAGTGCTGGCCTTGCACCCCCGCAATCCAGTCCTAGTACTCTACCCACTGGTTTGGCTCAGCCACCACTTTCTCCTCACACTTCCAGTAAGAATCTTTCTTCTTAATGAATTTCGACGGATGCCTGCTGCAGCCTAGATTATATATGTCTTATTTCCTCCATTCTCACAAAAAAGACCCAGGGGGAGAGCAGCAGGCAGTAATAGATACGAGGGTCATAATTTTGGGGTTATACATTATAATATATAGGGAAGGAAAGCTTCATAAGTGGAAACTACATAAAAAGTACCATTAACCATTTGATTTTAGAAATAAAGAGTGGTTGGATTTGTCTTTGAAATTGGTACCAGAATTGGTTTTGTATGTACTGGCCTTTGGTTTTGTTTCTGGAAACAATTGTGAGTGATTGGATTTATGTTCTGGAAGAGTTGGGTTCAAAAAGTGACGGTGTTTGGATTTATTTGTTTCCAGAATCTATGAATTATAAACTTTTGAAACCAATCTCCCAAGCTGAAGTTTACACTTCCATATGGTTAGAAATTACTAATAAAAATCAGCTACATTTCTTAAATTGCTGCCAAACTTACCTACGAATAGGTGAAAAATCATAGAACACTACTTTCTCTCTAGGAGGGAAATAACAAAAAAGTGAGTGGGGTGGGGGGTGGGGGTTGGTGACGGGGATGGTTCATAAATCTAAAAAGTGTTTGATACCCGAAATGCAAGGACCTGAATGAAAAAGAGGGCATAGTTTAATGTTGAGAAATCAGAATCCATTGTTGGTTTTGTTTTGAAAAGCTGATTTCCCAAAATGACTGTTTTAGAAAGTGTTTGATACTGAAGTGCAAGGACCTGAATGAAAAAGAGGGCATAGTTTAATGTTGAGAAATCAGAATCCATTGTTGGTTTTGTTCGGAAAAGCTGATTTGCAAAAACGACTGCTGGTTTCCAAAATGGTTTTATACCCAAACAACAATAGTGTTTGGTTTACAATATGGTGCCTGCTGCTATCTTTTGGTGCATCTAGAATGAAAGGAATGATAGATGGTTTGATGGGATTTCAGCTCCTAACCACATTCTTAAATCCAACTGTTTGGTTATCTTACGTAGCTGGTTCAACCAGGCCCCTGTAACTACTGTTGATTTTTCTCGGACTATGTCTGCTCTTTAGTTTTTTAGTAAGTTTGTACAGGAGTAGACACCTTGTTTTGCTGTAATTTTTTTGCCTTGCATCTTTTTGATGCCTTCTAATGAAATTTCCTTACTTCATTAAAAAAGAAAATGGGAGTGTGATATTTCAAAAATATTCCCACTGATAGAACTTACAGGACGCACTTAAATACTGACTCATTGGCTAACTATCCTTTGGTGTGGCTAAGTTCAAACATATGTAAAAATCAAAACCCATCTCTTTATAATGTGTCAGTGAAGTTGTCGCTCTTTTCCCTCTCCCATGAAGATATATCTCCACATTTATGTACATTTTTTTCTTTCTCATTTTGGCAGACTGTTGTGGACAAGATATGGTGCTCAAACGAGGAAGCCTGGACTGCGAGTGTGTTTACCCGTTAAAGATCGACCTTCTTCTCTTGAATGTCTCATCAAATCCTAATTGGAAACTTTTTCTAAATGAGTTTGCTTCACAGTTAGGTTTAAAGGTGTCTCAAATTGAGCTGATTAACTTTTATATGGTGGATCTTTCAAAGCTAAATATATCCATGGATATCACACCAGACAAGGGAGTTAGCTTATCATCTGATGAAGCTTCTGCGGTAAACGCTTCATTATCAATGCATAAGATCCAACTAGACCCAACACTAGTGGGTGGATACCAATTGCTCAACATTACCTTGTTTAAGCCACCAGTTTCATCACAAGGTACTTGCTTCTGGTTATATTTCACACCTGATATGCAGATAATTTTCTCTAGCATTGGCTGATCCGGGGTTGGGGATGGGGATGGGGGTGGGTGGATTTTATCAACCTCTTAATTCAGAGATCTTTACATATTTCTTGAATAACTTTTTCTTTGATATGCAGCTCCTCGTTCTGCTATGTCACCAGTTGAAGCAGCTCCGAATCTGCCTTCAGCTCCTGCAGTAACAGTATCTTCACACAAAGGGAGACATCCGAGTTTAATTCTTATTGTTGGGATTGTTGCTGGCATCTTAATCATCACTATCATATCAACACTCTTTATTTGTTTCTGTGGATCTAATCATGAACAGAAGAAAGGCTCCCACAAAGAAGCTGGTAAGTGATCCTGTATATTCCGTGGACTTATAAAACTATCCTGGATTTGGACTGTCTTCTTCTTAAAGTTCCACCCGCTAGGAACTGAAATTTAGTTACTGAACAGAAGAAACAACAAGGCTGAAAAAGGGTCTCTCTTGTAAATTAGGACTAGTGTTACTTGAGGATTAGTAGAAGCTTGATCAATAACTCTAGCAAACTTCTACTTCTGGTCAAATAAGACAAAGAAAAAAGTCTGTAGAACGTCTTCATTGATCTTTCATTCAGAAGTAATGTTATTGATGAGTTTTCTCCCTATCTGCGAAACTTTGGGTTGCATATGGCATCTTGAGCTCTCATAATTTCCTGTCTACGAGCTACTTAAAATGGTTATTCTACTTGAACACTGATGGCTTAAACCCACAATACTGGTGTTATTTAACAACCACAATGCTTTACTTGTCTATCAGTTTCCTTTGAACCAAAATATCGTTAACTGCTGATAATAATGGAGAAACTGGGACTCCATGGAGCTATTTTTCTGCTAACCAGAAATATTTTTATCGGTTCTTTTTATGCACAATATTGAAACTATAAATGAGATGTTTTTGTTTTTTTACTTGTTGCACCATCCAACTCTCTAGCCTTATAAACTCACTTGTATTTCAATTTCTTGATAGAAAAACCAATGCGTGTGGACACTGTTCCAGCTCAGGGATCGTTTCCCCATCCAACTAGTACACGGTTTCTTCCATATGAAGAACTGAAAGAAGCTACAAATAACTTTGCACCATCTAGTATACTTGGAGAGGGCGGCTTTGGCAGAGTTTACAAGGGCGTGCTTAGTGATGGTACTGCTGTTGCAATAAAAAGACTTACTAGTGGAGGCCAACAAGGAGGTAAAGAGTTTCTAGTTGAGGTTGAGATGCTTAGTAGGCTGCATCACCGTAATCTTGTGAAGCTTGTTGGTTACTATAGCAGTCGGGAGTCCTCACAGAACCTACTGTGTTATGAGCTTGTTTCAAATGGAAGTTTAGAGGCTTGGCTTCATGGTAAGTTTTTTTTTTTGTGACTTTATCCTTTGTCAACTTAACAACTAAAGAGCTGCAGCATCTGTCTTCCTATTTTAATTTGTAATTTGCTTATCTGGTAAGAAGTCTCATAAAGGAAAGGTAACTCAACTGTAACGTGTTCAGCATTCCTTATATAGCTTGTCTATTGCAGATGCAAATAAATATGAATTCTCACATATGTTGTACAAAGTATCGAAAGTCATTATAATGGTTCTTAGCTATTGTACCATTACCCTAAAATTTGGAGTGGATATTGAGATTCTATAATGCGGTATTAGAGTCTGTAGAGATCCTTCAAGTGTCATCCCTCATAAAAAATGAATTTGCGTTTCTTGGGCCCAGGAAAAAATTCAGGCCTCCGCCTGAGGAGGAGGTGTTGAAAAGTTTAAGCGGAAGTTAAAAGTGTCTCTTTCTAACGGTTTAAGTTTCTAGACAAGATGGTCGCACCAATCAGTGTTGTGACCTATTCAACTTATCAAGTAGTTTAACTGTTGCACTTGTTACTGTTATTAAAAACAATGTAGTTTAGCAATTGCACTCTCTTGCTGCAGGCCACTTAGGATTAAACTGCCCACTGGATTGGGACACAAGAATGAAAATTGCACTTGATGCAGCGAGAGGACTTGCATACTTGCACGAAGATTCTCAACCTTGTGTTATCCATAGAGATTTTAAGGCATCAAATATATTGCTCGAGAACAACTTTCATGCTAAAGTTGCTGATTTTGGCCTTGCAAAACAGGCCCCGGAAGGCCAGGCTAATTACCTCTCAACTCGTGTTATGGGCACATTTGGGTTAGTGTTTCTTTGTGATCACATGCTGCTCTAAGAAATGACATTGACTAATTTGGGAAGCACTGCTTTGCAGGTATGTAGCCCCTGAATATGCCATGACTGGCCATCTACTGGTAAAAAGTGATGTGTACAGCTATGGGGTTGTCCTCCTTGAACTGTTGACAGGAAGGAGGCCTGTAGATATGGCACAACCGTCAGGGCAGGAGAATCTTGTCACTTGGGTAAGTAACTGCTGTTGGTACTTTCTTATACTAATACATTTCTTACTTCAGATCATACAAGTGTAATTGTGCATTTACTGATCTTCAGAATTCAAGTCTCCATTTGTGTTCCCCTTTTGGTTACTTCACAAAATTAGAAACTTATTTTGTCATTGGACTCTCCTTGAAAAAGGCTGTATAAAAAGAAAGGGCTCTATTTTGTTTTCAGGCCAGACCAATACTTAGAGACAAGGATCGTTTGGAAGAACTTGCTGATCCAAGGCTTGAGGGGAAGTACCCAAAGGAGGACTTCGTGCGGGTTTGCACAATTGCAGCGGCTTGTGTTGCTCCGGAAGCTAGCCAACGGCCTACAATGGGAGAAGTGGTTCAATCGCTCAAAATGGTTCAGCGAGTAACAGAGTACCAGGATACTACTACTATAAATTCAGGTGCTCGACCTAACTTAAGACAGTCATCTACAACCTTTGAATCAGATGGTACCTCGTCTATGTTCTCTTCTGGTCCTTACTCTGGTTTGAGTGTCTTTGAGAATGACGTATCTAGGGCAGCTGTATTCTCAGAAGATCTTCATGAAGGAAGATGAACATTGTTGGTGGAAGGCCTTCCAATGCTCTGATCTTTCGATCAATGCAGCAGAAGGGGAGAATTCGAAAGTGGGTTGGCCGAAGTGAGACAGACCCTGCACAGTGGATCTGCCAATGCTTTGGAGAATCTATTGGTTTCTTTCATCCCCTGTAGAGATCCCACTGTTCAATTTTCCCTGTATGGCCATTCTCTACTTGTTGGATGAGTGCCTGTATATATGTAATGGGTTTGAGGACAGTGGTTCAGTTGAAGTGGATAAAAAGTTGACTTTCTTCTTCTTAAGTTTTTTTTTAATCTGTCTGACGCCTCTGTTGGCCTGTTGTAAATTCCTCTTGACTGTGTCACTTATCATTAATTCTCCTTACAGTATCGTGGTTACTACAAAACTTAGCTGGATAAGTTTAGGGTGTAATTGAGAACCATATTTTAATTTCTTAAATTCTACGACATCTTAAATTCTACGATAGGTCAAAATTAGACAAACAAATAAAAAAGACAGGTATTGTTAATATTATGTTAAGTGGACCAAAGGGGCAATTATTAAAAATTAATAGTTTAAACATTTTTTTCCTTCAATAAAAGATTTGTTAATAAAAAGGTAAATATGCACTATTTGTTATACCCTCGCACTATTTGTTATACCCTCCGTTACCATTTATTTGTCAAATAGTATTTCCTAATTTGATTTCCCTTGTTGTCATTTTTTACGAGATAATTTTTTTCTTCCTATTATATCCTCAATTTATTAACATTACGTTAATGTCTTTGAAAAATGTAGTGAGTAATATGTTTAAGACTCTATCAATTAAATTAATAAAAGTAAAATAGTAAACTCACAATACTAATCATTATTTTCTTAATAGGTGTGTCAAATCAAAATTTGACAAGTAAAAAGGGACGGAGGAAGTAGATTACAAAGTGTGTATATATACACTATTTTCCTAACAAGGAATATATATGTTTCAAAGTGAGGACTTTTCAAGTATAATGATGTTAATTTGTTTGGGAAATTGAGGTATTATTGCCCAAGAAAGTGAACACGTGCGTATAAGTAAAGATGATGCTAACCAAGGGAGTGGTCACGCGGATAGATGAAGTGGTTGAGAAACTTGTACATCAAAATTTAGTTGGGATAAAAAAAAATATTAGACTATTTTTTTATATATGTTCTAGTCTTGATGGATAGAATTATCTGATAGTTATTACTGATGAAAGATGACAAATATTCTGTAAAATTAATTAAGGTGCGTGAAAGCTAAACAGAGATGATGGTAACGTGAGGTAGGGAGAGTGCAGTGTGTGAAAATGGTCAGCAGAAAAACGTATAAGAAGAGGAGGGAAATATAATGAAATAAAGAGAGTTATCGAGTCCGGATTTGCTAAGGCAAACAAATAGAAATTGGAGTCCAACAAGACAATATTACACAGAGGCTTGAGAGAGAAAGAGAGACAGTGTGGGTGGGTCTCGAAGGCGGGGGTGGGGGTGGGAGTGGGGGTAGGGGGTGAGTAAGAATAGGAAAGGCAAAAATGGAGAAGATATTGAGAGTCTTCTTTGGCTATAACGCTACCAACGACACCCTTCACTTCTCTAACCCTAAATACTCACCCAAAATCCCTTCTTTTCTTTCTCTCTCTTTTCTCTATCAATTTCCTATATTTTCCCTTCTCCTTATTTCAATTTCATCTCTGCTGTTCGCCGTTGCTGCTGCTGCTGCTGCTGCTTCTCGGTTCTCTGCCATTCTCAAGGTATTTGATTTGATTTGATTCTCGTTTTGCTTTTTTTTAATGAATTGGAACGATGTATGATTTCATTGTTCGGTATCAGTTGATTTAGCTTTGATTCTAATTGGTTGGTTCATCTACAAGCGTCTGTTTTGACAATGTTTTCTGCTTTGCTCCCTCGAATGGGTTTCTTTTTTGCTAATTCAAGTTTTGAGCAAAACAATTAGTTAACTCAGTTTTAATTTTGTTTATATTTGGTTATATGAACCATCTATATCTATTCAGCTCTATTCAAGTGTTCATGCCTAGGTGGGCACTTTTTTCAACTAGTTTTTTATTTAGAGGATTCATGATAGTTTGGCTAAGATGACCCGGTAATTTACCGCAACTCTTGTTAAAAACGACATCCCCGGTGTAATTCCATTAGGTGGCATGTGGGGAGGATAAGATGTATGCAGACCTTACTCCTACCAAGTGGAGGTAGGTAGAGAGGTTGTTTCCGAAATACCTTTGGCTCAAGTAACACATAACAAAGCAATGTTAAAAATAACATACAAATGCCAAACATATATAACAAATAATAACGGATCATTACATTAGCGTTTAGAAAAAGGAACAGTAACAATATATAGTCGAAGAAATCAAAGGGCAAGAAACTACAAGATTAGTACTAATGCTATTGGAATGCATAGAAAAAGCACTCAACTACCTACTAACTAACCTTCTACTCTAATCCTCAATTCCATGTCCTGTCTAATCACCTCAACCCAATACTTATTCGGCCAACCTCTACCTCTCTTTAACCCTGGCACTGCCAACCTCCCGCACCTCCTTATTGGGGCATCGCACATCTCCTCTTCACATGGCCAAACTATCTCTCTCACACTTGCCTGTTCTTGTCCCCAACGAAGGTCACTCCCACTTTTTCACCGGTATCTTCATTCCTAATCTAAGTTTTCCGGACTCTTCACTTTTGATGTCGCACCAGTGTTGGATTCTCCAAAAATACACTACTTTTAGATAATCCAACACGCACCCGTGGACATCTTTGAACAACATAGTTCCTATTCTTGTCTCTCCTAGCATCCCACACATCCACCTCAACATCCTCATTTTCGCAACTCTCATCTTCTGAGAGTTCTTACTAACCAATACTCTGCCCATACAAGATAGTTGGCCTAACTACCACTCTGTAGAACTTGCCTCTCAAGTCCAGTAATTCATTACTAAAAATCCTATGACATCTTGTTGATGATTTGTCTTTGCATGTAGGTGGAGTTTTTTAAGGCTATTAAAACATTCCTCAAAGCTCTATGACATTATATTGATACTTGCATTTTATCGAGGGTACATTCATTCCCTGTATTGTGGAAATTTTGGATATTCAAATTGATTACAGTTTCATGTTTCTTAGTTATTGTTAAATGCATGGATCAATACTGTATCAAGATGATAGTTTTCCTTACCGTTTTGTTTTTTGCTTGATATGTTGAATTTCGTGTGATGTTAATGTCTACTACATGTATGGGTTTTGCATCCCTTGAACGCATCTTAAGATAAATTAAATGCTGAATGTAAGGAACTTCTTGTTAAATTGTTTTTACTTATTGATGTTTCTCTACATAAATGAATTAGCTAATAAATGACATATCTTTGAATTCTTGCAGTTTCCAGTTTGGTGCAACAATTACCAAACTCATTTAGTAAGTTGTCTTTTTGCCGTGATTAATACACGTGTTCCTGGTGGCCCTAGTCGTTTTACATGTCATGGATGAGTCTGGTGGAACTCGATTTGAAGGGCTCAATGCTACTGTTAGAAAGAAAAGAAGCCTCATGTTGCGGCGACCTAGACCAGAGAAGCCTTTTTTTCATGAAGGCCGTGATCAGTCTCCCTTAACACCAGTTTCAGATGATTTTGGTAGGGTTTCCAGTGATGAGAACACTGATGATGCCAATGCTGGACGTAAAATGTTCAACCTTAATCATTGCATGTCTAGAGGCTCTGCTTCCAGAGTGGATGAGGACTACACTTTTAAGAAGAGTAAGGATGGAGGATCTAGTCTGTTATATAGTAATGGAGATCCAGGAGATGATACATATTCCCAGCATGGCTCCTCTCTTAGGCAACCAGGAACTGTGCAGGATGGTGTTGGCAATGATAGCAAGCTGAAAAAGGTTAAGCTTAAAGTTGGGGGTGTGACACGCACCATTCAAACCAAAACTGATTCTCATGGTACATATGGTGGTGGTTTGTCTACAAATGCACGAGCCTTGGATGGTTCGCAGCCACGTCAGAAATCCACTTCACAGGTTTATCACGTGTTTCTTCTCAAGTAGTTAGTCATTGGATTTTTTAAATCCACTTGGATTTTTAGTTTGTGTTCTTTAAAGTAATCTCCCTCAGAATTATTTGGTTTCATTATTTTGAAAAGGAGGTGAGCCACATGAGATTTTCTGTTTCAATGCTCTACTCGTTCCTCTCTAACGTACTTTCAGAAACTGAAAAGGAAAACATGTAGATAGATGTTGCATTATTATAGGTTTATTAGGGAACAGAACATTGAAGTGCATAAGAATCAAAGATTAAGAATAAGTTAAAAATTACTCAGTTTAGCCCCAAAGTATTAGCTAGGAATTTGCACTTGTGGTAGAAAACCAGTGATTTTCGGTCAACCCTTTGGCTTATGTTGGATACAGTTTTGGATACTAATGCCAAACTCTTGATGATGCAAATTGTGATTAATTGCGATTTACCAAAGGAAGAAATCTACTTCTATTGCTAGTAAATCTTCGGCATTTTTTTTTTTGTCCTATTATCACTGTAATAAAATTTCAATGCTGTCCAATTAACCTTTTCCTCTCTATTTTAGGACACATCAAGCAAAGACGGTCTTTCGGAAAAGAAAAGTGGGTTGCAAGGAATTATGTCGAGAGATTCGCCCAAAGGTTCTTTTGCTACTGGCAAAGGCGATATGGGGAAGACGCCAATGACGAATGCCTTCGAAAAAGGAGGTGACAAATCAGATCCAACTCGTAAGAGTAAGAGGGTGCCAAAGAGGCGTGTATCGGAATGGTTTGATGACGATGAGAAAGATGATGAGATTCGATACTTGGAGAAGCTTAAAACCTCGAAGATTTCAGGATATAAAGATTTTGAGGAGGAATTGACCAACAAAAGAAGTGTTTCCCGGGTTTCAAAGGTTAGCAAGTTTGAAAAGGATGAAAATGTGGGAAGGTCAAGGAAGAAATCTGAGCAAGGTTCTGAGGACACTGCTTATGAGGTGGAAGAGTTCGTGTCTGATGGAGAGGCTGAAGGAAAAAAGAAGCAGAAACAAAGGAAGGAATCCTCAGATTCATCGATCGATACGATGAGAGGAGAAATGACTCTTACAACACGACAACGAGCTATGCTATCTAGCAAGGATTCTTCTGCTGCTTCTTCTGTGAGTCAGATTGAGTTCCCTAATGGTTTACCACCGGCTCCACCTCGAAGTAATACCCTGTAGTTACTTATATGTTCCAGTCGTATTTCTTTGCTCTAGTACTCTTTCCTGATTTTCAAATTTGTCTTGCCATCTTTGCTTTTCGACAGAGCAAAAGGAGAAGCTCACTGATGTTGAGCAGCAACTGAAGAAAGCAGAGGCTGCTCAGAAACGTAGAATGCAAAATGAGAAGGCTGCTCGTGAATCAGAGGTTTCACTTGTTCCTTTTCCTTCTTACTGTATGTGCTCTTTTAAGATCATATGATGATGAAATGAGCATAACCTTTTGGAATTTGCAGGCTGAGGCAATTAGGAAAATCCTAGGTCAAGATTCTAACAGGAAGAAACGAGAAGATAAAATAAAGAAGCGGCAGGAAGAGTTGGCTCAGGTAAACTGCTTGTTGGTAGGTACATTGCCTTTTGTAGTGAAGTTACGAAGCTGACAATTAATTAACGTCTATCTGGCAGGAGAAGGCTGCCAAAGAGCAGATGCTTGCAAAAAGCACTGTCAGAGTGGTTATGGGCCCTACCGGGACTGTTGTGACATTTCCTGAAGATATGGGTTTACCTCATATTTTTGACTCTAAACCTTGCAGGTAAGGGTTTTCTCCATCTCCACTTTCTTTTTGTTTTCTATGAAATTGGAAACAGGAGATGGAGCCTGGATATCTTTGATTTGCTACATGAATGAAGCACTATTTAAGTTGCTAAGGGGTTCTGGATTGTGTTTTTATTGCTGAATTGCAGTTACCCTCCCCCTCGTGAGCAATGTGCTGGTCCTTCCTGCGTGAATCCGTACAAGTATCGTGATTCTAAGACAAAACTTCCTCTTTGCAGTCTCCAGTGCTATAAGGCAATTCGTGAAAAGGAACAGGCTTGAAAGCCTGCTAAAAATTGTTTTGACATATGCTCTTGCACATTGTTTAGATTTAAGCAAGTACAATGAGGATATTTTTTCCATATGCAGTAATCATGAACAGAGATATCTGGGAACAAATTGTATACAGGAATGTTTTGGTGTCTCATAAATGTATGCTGCCCTGCCCCTAGTTAATTTTTCATCCCTGTTTTTTTATTTGTTTTTCCCTATTTGCTGTCCAGTTGAGCATGTTCTGGTGATTGTTTTCCTGTCAATTTTTTTAGCTGTGTTTTTTTCTGCTGGAAGTTTTGTCATTGGAGGGTTTTATTACTTCAGCTGAGAGTCTCATCTGTTGAACCTCTGATGAAGCTTTTCTCATCCCTCAAGTGTGAATTAATGAATGTCTTCTAGTAATAAGTTATACCTTAATAATTCTGCTGCGTGCGCTTGCTCAACTTGTTGGTTTCGAAGATAACAGGAGAAGGGTTGCGGTAGGTTGGCGTCTAGCACAAAACTAGTTAGTTGTCTACTTCGAGTACTGTCCTAGAGGAAGATACAACCTACCAAAATAAAAAGCAAGTTCAGTGGAACAGTTGTAAGGTAGGCAATGCTATATGAGAGTGAATGTTAGGCCTCTAAGGCCCAACATATTGGTCATACAACACTAGAAATGACCACGTTAGACAAGGTGAAAGTAGCACAAATAGAAGAAAAAAATGAAAGGTCACTAGAGATCATTTGGTCATGTCATAAATAGACTTCCAGATGCACCAATCCTTAGGTGTGGAACAATAATGGTTGAAGGTGTTAAACGAGATTAGGAGGAGATTTGTAATCATAGGAAGGAGGTTGTCTCGAACGATTTACTATCTCTTGGAATTCATGAAGACTCTGCCCAAAAAAAAAAAAAGAGTAGAGTGGAAGAAAAAGATCTATATAGGTGATGCTTCTAGCCAAGAATAAGATGAAGTCGTGGGCATCCCTGTCTGACCCAATGGAACCAGCGGTTTCTTGGTCACTACCCACTTAGACTAAAGTTGTATCAAGAACGAATGATTATTTGGATTGAATCTTTTTTAGTCATAGTGATTAAGATTTTAGTTGTCTTCCGTAAGGTAAGGAGAGGGATGGACTTTCCGCTAACACTTCATTAGTAGACAAATATCCTCAATCCTTATCCTTGGGCCTTTCACAATTGGCATTTTTAATGGTATCTAAACATCCTATAAGATGCAGATTCTGGCATAAGAACATATACCCCATTTTAAACCAATAGTGCAGCAAAATTCCAAAGAAGCAACATCTACTCTATGCCTATTGGCTATTAGTAATATACTAATATCTTCCCCATCAAATCAAACCAATCCATGAAAACTGTGTTTACATTTGAACACTATAGTCTAACAAAAGAAAACACTTGGGATTTGGGTGCCTCAGTGGTCCCCAAAATACCAAGAAAAAAGACAAACAGAAAAGAAAGAAAATCCAAGGTTTGGAATGTATAATGTCTCTGACGCACCCAATAATGTGATGTGTCAGCAGGAAGTAACACGTACTTATGAAATAATCGAGTAATCGAGGTGTGCATAAGCTAAAGTTTGTTAGTAGCACAACGCCAACATTATTAACAAAAAGTCCCTTACATCCAATTTTGAAGATAGATGAGGATTTTATCAATATTTTAAAGTTATTTTACTCATACCTTAAGATTTCAGTTTTGAGTTTGAAATTTACTAAATTGTTTCATGTGTTCAATATAAAGAAGGATCGTGTCAACACAACGTGTTGCAAGCTTAAAACAAATATGCAAAGGTGTCCACCCTATTTTTCTTTTGATAACAATAGGGTTTGAGGCAGTTACGCACACATTTATTAATTCCATAGGGTATCTACTATTCCTCACCAACGTAGGGATTAGATAACTTTATCTACCAATGTTTTTGACAGATGGAAAGAAAAGTATCCACCCTATAAAATAATCAAAGCACCTAGTTTCCTTTACATGGCTACAGAGTGGAAGTTCGATGCTCCTTTTGTGAGTAGCTTACTTACAATGTGCCAAATGAACAAGAAATTCATAATCTTAAGATACACAGTTACCTGTGCACTTTGCTCGGTAAAGTTACTCGATACTTGTATTGGTGGAAGAAGGTTTTAGTTACATGGTAAAATAATTTAGTCGTGCGCACGATTGGGTGCTTCATTTTACCAAACATATAGCACCAGAATGAACAATTTTTCTGAGTTTCAAATTCAATAAATCAACATTTCACTCACAGATAACAACAAGAATCAGGTTAACACAACATGCTGCAAACTTAAAAGTTAAAAACAAATAAAATGAACATGTCCATCCTATTGAAAAATACAAATAACTGAGTTTCCTTTACATGACTACAAAAGTGCACCCTCAAATAAAATGTTTGATGCTCCTTCCTGTGATATCTTTATATACAATATGCCAAGTGACATAATGGCAACAAAATCCATCAAGGAATTCACAAACTTAATAGTTCACTACTACATGCGGTTGATTTCTTAGATGATCATTCAATTAATAGTTATTATCTCATAAAGTGACTTTCTGAGACAATAACTATTACTTGAGTGACTGAGAAATCAATTCCTACTAACCTATCTGAAACTGTGACTGATACGTGCATTTTACTAGGAGGAGGGATCTACAAGGATTGCCTCCTCAAAAATACCAGCAAAGGACGTAGAAGATGGAGGTAGCTCCAATTCTCCTAATTCATCATAAAAGTCATTCTCTTCCGACAACTCGGATTTTGGAAATTTCATTAGTTGAGGGTAAGAAAGAGGCAGAAAATCATCATATGAAATTGTTACCAAGAAATTATCAGTGAACAGATTCTCTTCAAGTATGCCTTGGGGAAGAATACTGGTACCAGTAGTAGTACTATTCAATGGGGATTTGCAGCTTTGTGTATCATCATAATTATCATCGTTGTTGTCTTCGAGGGACACATGTTGATCCACTATTGGCTCTTGTGTAACAGAGTCTTTAGGCAAATTTGGACCTGGATGATTATGGCTGGATGTATATGTGATGATGAACAAAGATGCATCTTTACTGCACCTTTCTACTTGTTTTTTAGCTGAACAACCCTTTGAACTGCTGCATCTGTAGTAACCCCTGTATCCAAAATCATCCATTACAACATGTTAGGTGAAATGTACATTTTCAAGCAAAATACATCAGGATTATCTTATCTTTTAGTTTTCCTTCGAAATTATCTCAAATTTTAGTTTCATATTACTGATTCAATCAAACACAAAAAACATTTTTCCGAAAATATCTTTTCAGAAAGTAACTAATACCTCATACCAAATACATCAAGATCACACTTATTCTGAACAACAGACTCTAAATCTTGAATTCGCCTCAACATATTCAGATTTGTGGGGTGTGGGGGGAGAGAATTGTAAATCTACCTGGGGTAAGGGGATCCTTTAATGGGTTTCTGTCCATATTTTCTCCAAGACCAACAATCTGAAGGAGGCCCTTCATTTTTCTGCTTTAAAGATTTTGCTTCCATTTGCACTGTGATAACAACTTTCTGAGCCATCTTTCTAACATGAGAAGAATACTCAGAGCTGTTAGAAATAAAAAAAAAACAGAAAAAAGTTCCCTTTAAATATGCTCACATATCTGTGTATGAAAACAAAAAGAGATGCCAAAAACTATGACCAAACTATAAATATACGCGAAGTTTTGTGAGTGAAAGTGCCAAAAACTTGAAGATCAGATTTTGAAATTTCATGACCAAACAGATATTTGAAAATAAACTAAACGCTAAATTAGAGCTTTGAGAATTGAAAGTGTGTTGAATTACCTGTTTTTGGAGGCAAGATATTGTGGTTGTAGCAATCTTGAAGTTTTAGATTGTGATTTTGGTGGCTTACTTCTACCCATGACTGTGTGATCTTCCTTTTTCTTGTTTTATGTTTTTGGCTTCTACCTGAGGAACAAAAATGGAGGTGTATGAATGAAGTGAGAAGAAATATTGGAGGTCTCCAATTGATTAGGAAAGAGAAAATGAATGAACTACTCTTCCATCTCTTAGATTCATTTTATTTGTCGTTCTTATTAAAAATATATAAAAACTACACGTTAAACAAGTTGTTTTCAGTCCTATCTTTATGAATGTCATTAATTGTAGAGCTAACATCTCCACTCAACAATAACTGTACTGTGCCAATATGGAATATTATTCATTCATTTTCACCCTTTTCCACTATCATAAACTACTCAATATTTGCTCCTTTTATCTACAACTAGAATAAATATAACATGACACACAAAACTTATCCTAATATACATGTGTACTTAGAAAATAAATAATTAATATTTATAATTAAACACAAGATAAAATGATAGATACACGCTGCTTTTGAGGTGCAAATCCTTGATAGAGCCGCCATTCCATCATTTTTCAAAATTTGTGCCAAAAATATTCCAAACTCCTTTATGGTTTGTTTCACTTTTTTTTCAGAAAAAACAAATAAATCTTCTAAAATTACACTCTGTAGACCCGCACAACTTCTTCCAAGTGTGTGGGGGGGGGATAGAGAGGTTGGGGGCCTAAAGCCGCCTATACATAATGCCTCCACCTATACAATTTAGCGGAGAAATCGGGAGAGGATTACAAGATGAATTAACTCTTACAATAAGGTGAGAGTTGAGTTAGCAAATCAAGTGTACTACTAAGATTTTTTAGTGTTACGATTTTTTTTTATATCTGTTTTTAGGAGCCTTCACTCTTTTTGTTCTTTTGATGATTTAAACTTACAATCTTAGATCAACCTGCTTGTTTAAAGAGATTAATTAACAAAAAATCGTGACTGAAATTTTTCATTCTGAAATTGAATACAAAGACGAATCAATCTTATTTAAGTTAGTAAATTCAGAATAAACGTAGTATATTTTTTTATAGTGAGCCAAACACCATGCGTTTAGTTGGACTGATTGGAATCATTCTAGACTCTAATCTAGTGGAAGGAACCAATAACGAAAAAGGATTAAATATACTTTTTTATTATCAGTTTAAATATTACTCCTAATTATACTTTTGATTTGAAATGTCTCTTCTATGGTTTAAACTCACTTTTTCCATTATATTTTATCATAATTTATTCTTAATTTTAATTGAAAAGCTCAAAATCTTTTTACTTACAAATTCTAGTGGCCCCTCGATAGGAAAAAAATAATAACCCCACCATCACAATTTGAGAAAAACGATAACCCACAATCACTATTTCTTAATAGTGTACGATATGTTTGGCCATTTTACGAACCAATAATCCAATAATTTCTAAACAATGCGTTTAATGGGATTGATTTGTCGTTGTCATGGATAGCCATCAGAACAAACGAGGGAAAGTTGCCATCGTTATTTTTTGGGTGTGCACAAGTTAAAATTCTCGCTCCTATGCAATAGCGTGCAAACTACACATGAGAAGTAACCCGCACTAAGCAAGTCCGGTGCGACGAGTTCAATTCAGAAGGCTTTTGCTGGCAAGGAATTTTGAACTTGAGACCTCCAACATAGAAGTCCTAAGCCCAAACCACTGGGCCACCCCAAAGAATCAGAACAAATTAATTACTACTTCATTTATTCCTTTTTACTTGTCTCTAATTTTTCTTTTTACTTATTTATTTTATCAAATCAAGAGAGATTTACTATTTTTTGATAAAGTATATAAGAATAATATTTGATAAACGTGAATAATGACGAAATTAGTTATATTAGAATCCTATTTCTCTATTTGATTTGATTTAGTGTATTAAAACTAATTCTTTCTTTATATATGCTTATTTGTGTTTTAATATCCTATGTATTGCTAATATCATGATTTGCTATGTATTATTATACACCCTATATAAAACTGAATATGATATATATACAACTAATACGTATATTAGTTAATACATAGGTTCAAAATTCTACCAAACAAAAGATTAAATAAAGTCATGACTAATACATACATTAGATTTTCTTATACATTTTACCAAATGACCCTACATATTGAATCAAATTGGACAAGAGGGGGTTGCATGTGGTATGCATCATTCACCTTCAACTTTAAAATTATAAATTCGAGTTATCAAAAAAAAAATTAAAAAAATTCATAGATTGGATAGGTCTAATTCTCATGTAAATTAGATTGAAGTCCCCTCCTCTTTGAATAGTTTTATTTGTTCAATTTTATAGTAAAATCCTCAACCTTTCAAAATTGTACAGGCTTCCAACCACAAACAGTTCATTTTCATTAGGAATAACTAATTTATTATAGGAAAAAGGGTAAAAAATGTCCTTAAATTATGCGAAAAGAATAAAAATGCCCTCAATTTGTAGTTTGTTCCAAAAATGTTTTTTCCGTCAATACTTTGGTTCAAAAATACCCTTATTGTTATTTTGGGTAAAAAAATGCTCATTTTTCAAATAAATATATTATTTATTTTCTTTTTAACACATTCTTTTTCTAATAATATTTTTTAAAATTAGCAAATGTTTATCTTACTTCAATTCTAAAAAAATTAAAAATTAAAATATTTCTTATTTTATTGTAATTATTTTTTATCGTTATATAAATATAAATTATTTATATTATCTGTCGAAATGGTACATGAAATTATTCTATTTTAATTGATAAAATGAGATTAAGAAGAAAAAAAATATTTCTTACATTTTTATTTGTTAAAGTGATTTTAAAAGAAAGAAAACAAGAACATGGTTCTTTAATAATATTTTAATTAAGAAGAAACTGTGTTTAAAAAGAAAAAAAATATACTTATTCGGAAAAGGGCATTTTTGACTCATTTAGTAACTATATGGGCATTTCTGGACTAAAGTATTGACTGCAAGGACATTTTTGAACCAAAGTATTGACGAGAAAGACATTTTTGAGCCAAACTATAATTGGAAGGCATAGTTTAAGGACATTTTTGACCCTTTTACCTTTATTATATATAACAATATGAAATTTATGTAGGAAAAAAAAAATTACATGCAAAACATCCATTTTTCATTTAAAAAAAAAGATAATGAATGAGACAGGTCAAGAAAAGACCAAGTAAACTATCCAGCAAAATTATTGGGTTATAAAAATAAGAGGAAATTAGGTTAAGCAAATATATACTAGTTAATTAGTCATTATGGTTATAGTTTTAGTTAATTACCATTTACGATCAACATTCAGTGATAATTACGTGGGCTGGAATTTCGAGTTTGTCTAATTTGCACGTTTGTATAATTCGGAATTTGTACAATATAATTTGTATAACTTTTGTATAATGTAATTTTGAATAATATAATTTGTATAACTATTTAAAGTTCAGATGTTTATGTTTGTATAAAATCGTTATTTTGAGTTTATACAAAAATAACTCAATTATACAAGCGTACCCGCGAATTATACAAACGAGACAACTTAAACTATAGCTACAACCCGTAAATATGAAAATTATAGCTATGAAACATAATTAAATTTATTACAATGGCTATTCGTGAAAATTCCTCTCAACAATGTAAGTTTCCATCGATCGGATTTATTGGTTAAATGGATTTTCACACTCCTAGTCATAAAGGTTAAATTAAGGATTCGATCAAAATAATAAAAATAAGGGATCATCAGGGTAAGTTTTCAACTAAAGAATTTGTCCAAAACTACAAGTTATAAGCAATTCATCGTAAAATGACAAATCTAAAATTAAATTATTTTTGAATAAAAAAAAAACATTATATCCTTTTTGTGACAAACAATAAGAAACTTATATGACACATAAATTAGGTAACGAAAAAAACTATGTTTGAATTGATAGATATTGAATCGTCTATAGTTCATGCCTCAAATTAAAAAAAAAAAAAGGAAAGAAAAATAATTATCTTTCAAATAACTTAATAATAATAATATAAATATTTTTATTCAATTAATATAAAAAAAATTAAACTCTTTTATGTCACCCAAAATTTTTTTTTTTTTACAATTCGAATAACCCGCAATCACTGTAATTTCTGTCATAGTCTTTAAAAATGTTAATATATTTTTTTAAAAAATCTATTTTTAATCTGATAACATCCCGCCCCTCCCCCATCTCTCTCTTTTTTTTTTTTTAATTTGGTGATATAACACATCAACTTTCTATGACATTCCACCTCTATAGTGTTTCCATATGAACAAACTTCTTCGTAAATTAGGTGACTGTCAATTTTTAAAAATTGCAATAATAATCTACCAAATATCCATTCTACACTTCTCAAAAATATATATCTATTGGTAGTTGATGGGAAACAAATAAACAAATATTAGACCATATATCAATTATCATCAAAGCATCAAACTACATGTTATCCCTTCATAAATAATCTAAAATAAAGACTAAACTAATACCACACACATTATTAATGGATTTGTTGCATACAAACATTATATTATAATTATATTTATTTAACCAAACTTGATAGACATAGACATCGTGACAACCACTTCTTAGAATTTGTATTATTTTCAAATTCATTCTTCATGAACATATATAGTACTTATCTTCATATATTTTCATCATATGCAACAAAATAACATTCAATTTTTTTCTAGTTTTTCTCATGGATTCTTTTGCAAATTTATTGAGAGAACCATTTCAATTTTTTACAACTATTCTTCTTAGTCTTCTTTTTCCTCTTTCTTTTCTTATACTTTCTAGGCTATCTGTTGCACATTATCTTATTGATCTTGTAGGTTATTCAACAACAGAAATTACAATTAATTGTGATTTACTAATCAATTTTTTTCTTAAAGTTAACCCTATTTTTCTACATGTTCTTGTTTCTATTATCAGTGTTGCTGCACTTTCTCATACCTTAACTGGTGGTACCTCTTGCTTTATCAAGCGTACCCTAGAGCCCGTCTCGAAACTGCGATTATACACTGCGTGGTTTTTCGTATGCATATTGCAAATTTGCGTTGGTTTAGGCATTGAAGGTACGTGTTGAGAATATAATTTTGAATATTCTTCAATATAATGTGTTTTTCCTACCTTTCAAATATGTGTTGTTTTAGAAAATCAACAAGTTTATTCGAAAATAAGTACATCCTTATAATGATCTAAGATAATAAGTCAAAGGAGAGATAAAGAGTTACTCTATTATTGTAGCTACATTTATAATGTGATATTATTACGTATCGACGGAGTTTATTGATTTGTGTTCCAACAGGTAGTATAGCTGCTGGAGTTGATGCTTATGAAATTGGTTATGAAAGGGGATTCTTGACAAGAGCTATATTCTTCTTGGGACTAAATGAGACAATGTTCTTTTGGTCCAATTATTTTGTGAAGCCAGTGGTGGATGACACAGTTTTTGGCATTCTAAGGGAGAATAAATGGATTGAAAAGGCAGCATTGGCAATGAGTTTTGGTGGACTTTGGTGGTGGAGATTGAGAGATGAAGTTGAGTTCTTAGTGGTTGTGGTGGAGAAAAAAAGAGACTTATTGATTAGTATTGGATTGGCTGATTTTGTTGGTTGGTGGTTGTATTATTTAACTGTTACAATTGGTATGATCAAAATTGTGAAAAGTCTTGTTTGGGTTGTTTATGTGATGTTTGGTAGAAGAGTTGTTGATATTGACAATACTGTTGGTGACTTTAGGAACAATGATGAGAAGGTCTGAATTTGGACATATTCTTTTTTTTCTTCTTGTATTTTCCTTTTTGTGTAATTTCTGCTTTTGGTAGAGTTATTGAGTATGTCATACCCGATGTTTATACCAAACCACATGAATTTAATGTGGTTAAATCATGAATTGATATGAGAAAAGCATCCTATTTCACGGATGATTTTGTGAGAACATGTTATATATGTTTATTGATTCGATGTAAATATTTCCGGGGCTTATAGCTAGTCGCTTGTTGTTTTTCGATTAATATTTTCCTTTCCATCCAAACATGTCACTAATTACGCTCTAATCTGTTTCTGATTGTAATTATGCATTTGTCCACATGCATATATATACATGATTGAAGTTTCTTTACAGATAAAAACAATGGTAGTCTATTTGGGATGTGTATTCTTTCATCTGGACTCTTCTGCTTGTTGCCATGGAAACATCACACAGAACCAATATTTTAAAATGTGGCTTAATCTCTCTATGAACAGGTTGTCTTATTGGCTCCTCGATGTTTACGCCAAATCGTATCAACTTATCATAGGTAAACGAGACAAGTCTATATGCAAACATATGTCATTCATATATATTCATTTAGTGAAAACACTATGTATCCATAAGTTTTTACTCTCAAAAGAGTTCACTTTCACTATTGTAAAGCTCCCATAGCCATCAAAAGAACTTTACTCAAAATATATCCAAGAAGTTACATGGTGCTGCTTTTCAGACAGTACTCCTGAAACTATAAAGCCATTCGAGGCTACTTTGTTAAGGGTACCACTAATTCGTCCTGGAGTTTAGACCATGGCCAACGTCTCAATCTCCAATGATACTTTTAGTGATTTCCAGGATGATCAGTTTCATCTTAAAGGATATGAGAGAAGTGAATTAGTGGTCAATGGCATCGAAGAAGATTGTGTAGATATTGATTCTCTTTACTCCATGTGTGGCCTTAACAATGAAGAGAATACATCTGATGAACAAGTTAGAACCAACTTATTGGAAGATCAGCAGCAAAGTCTATCAGATTGGACGCAAAATCATTTCCCCACCAACACAGTCATGCCCTTGCAACCGGTCCAAATCCAATCCACTATTGAAGCACCAAAGAATGATTATTTCCGGCCTCAAGTACCAGAACCTGGCAACTCTAGCAATGAAAAACCAAAGCCGTTTTCATTAGCATCTTTGGAGCTACTGAAGAATTATGGTAGACTGAGCAAGAAATCGAGTGAGGAAAACTTGAGCACTAATGCACTAAGTTGTGAGGCTCGCTTAGGTAACAGCCACAAGTTGCCAATGGAAGAGATCTTGAGGGCTGCTGGAGAAAGGTACTGCCAAAATTGTGTGACTATCTCACCTTAAAGTTTAAGTTTTTAGATCTTTCCATACCCTGATCGATACCATGTTGAAGTATGCGACCATCTCATCTAAAAGTTTAAGATGTTAGAGCGAGCACACTTCTAATTACTTGATCATATTATGTCTGAACAGGTACATACAGTACTCCACTCAAAGGCTAGATGGTCTTTCTATGTTTATCCACCCTTATGGTTCGGCACTCTCAGGCCTTTGTATGGAGGAAACAAGGGACGTGGAACTTGTCCACCTCCTCCTAACTGCAGCAGAAGAAGTGAATAATCAGCAATTCCATCTAGCTAGCAAATTGATTTCTCGTTGTATGTGGGTGGCATCTGATTCAGGTAATCCAGTCCAGAGACTTTCTTTCTATTTTGCTAAAGCTTTAGAAGAAAGGATTGATCGATCAACTGGAAGATACACATGTACGGATGAAGATCGCCACCTCAAGTATATAAAAATTATGTCATTAGGTACCAACTCTGCATTCTTGACCTGCCACCAACTAATTCCCTTCAGTCAAGTGATGCAATTTGCAGGAGTTCAAACAATTGTTGAAAATGTCAGAAGCGCAAAAAAGATCCATTTGATTGATTTTAATATCAGAAGTGGAATTCAGTGGATAGTCTTGATACAAGCTCTTGCAGAAAAAGGTGACAGTCCAATTGAACTTCTTAAGATAACTGCAGTTGGAAGCACAGAAAAAGAGAACTTTGAAGTAACAAGCAACACATTACACAGTTTCGCCAAGTCCTTAGGTCTGTCATTTTCATTTGATATAGTTTTTGTCTCGGACATGAAAGATTTCAAGAAAGAGTTAGTCAATATTAAAACAGATGAGACTGTGGCTGTTTATTGTAACTCTATACTAAGGACAATGCTACCAAGACCAGATTGTTTGGATAATTTGATGAAAGTAGTCAGAAGTATTGGACCAACAATTATTGTTGTTGGCGAAGTTGAAGCAAACCATAATTCACCATCATTTTTAAACCGCTTTATTGAGACACTTTACTTTTACAGTGCATTTTTTGATTGCTTCGAGGACTGCATGGATCGAGGCAGTCCATGTCGAACAACGATTGAAGGGGTGTATTTTGGTGAAGGTATTCGGAACATCGTGGCGGCTGAAGGTGAGGACAGGTTCACCAGGAATGTGAAGCTTGAAGTATGGAGAGCATTCTTTGCAAGGTTTGGTATGGTGGAAGAAGAGCTTAGTGAGTCAGCTTGGTATCAAGCTCATCTGATTCTCAAGCAATTTGCCCAAGGCAGTTCTTGTGATCTTCAAAAGGATGGGAAAGGCCTCATTATTGGGTGGAAGGGAACACCAATTCATTCTCTATCCATTTGGAAGTTCTTGTAAGAAAACAATTTGCTTTTATTGAGGAAACAAATAGGATGCTTACTTGCTCAGTTCAGTTGTACACCATCAACAGACCATAAGACATCTCCAAGCTACCTAAATCAAGATTTTTGCTCCTAAACTCATATTTCTGGGATAGAGGGCTTGTGATACCTGTTGTTCACCCTTCCTCTGTTTTGAGCACCTTGTGAACAAAGAGTGGGCAGAAGAAACAGAGGTCCTCATTTAGAGTCTCATACTTCAAGAAGTGCGGGAGACTGGAAATGGCTTGGTTAATAACTACTCCTACCCCTTTAGATCGAATATGTTAACAGCGGAATTACAATAGACACCTATGATTAGGCCTGAAAAAAGGAAGAGAAAACTTTGAGGTCCTATGGTCCCAAAAGTTATAACCTCATCACAAATATCATGCTTCTGGTTTATCCTTTTACCAAAAAAAATTCCCCAAATGGATTGGATTAATGAACTTCTTACAGAACAGAATATAAAATTTGGGAGATTTCAGTCAATTTACTAGACTGATTCTGGACAGATTTGTGGGTTGGTGATGAATGTCTAAAATATAAGCTTCCTACTCTGTTAACTGCTCAACTAAAAAGGTTGGTAGTATTGCTGAATTTCATTCTAAATCTGGTTGGCAGCTAAGGTTCAGGAGGAATTTGAATGATTGGGAGATACAAGAATTTTGTCAGTTGCTTCAACAATTTGGATCAGTTTATATTGATCAGAGTGGACATCCTGATTTGGCGGGCAAGTAAAGACAAGAATTTTTTTTAGTTAAGAATTGCTATAGTATGTTGATAAAGACATGTCAGTGGGATAATTCTTGGCCTTGGAGGATGATATGGAAGACAAAAGCTCCTGTTAAAGTAGCATGTTTTGGATGGGTTGCAACATGGGGGCATGCTTAACTCAAAATAACTTGCAGAAGAGAGGTTTTGACCTGTGTAGTAGATGCTACCTGTGTCAAGAAGATTGGGAAGCAGTTGATCACCTTTTTTTTTTTATATGGGTAAACAGTATATTGAGTAAAGTATTTGTACTAAGTCAGTGCAACAGGCGTATTTACAAGTTGTGCAAATCAGCACAGTTGAGAACCTTTTTCTCCATTGCAGATTTTCTAGAGAATGTTGGGAGTTATTCCTAAACCTTTGTGGTATTACATGGGTGATGTCTCAAAATGTGAAAGGTTTACTGGAAGGATGGCAGTGGCAGGTGATACCAAAAGAGATAAAGTAGAGAACTACTCCATTGAGCATCTTATGGACAATAGGGCTGGAGCTGAACAAGGCTCGCTTTGAACGACAGAGAACTCAAATTTTCTAGAATTAAGATAAGATGTTTACAAAATTTTTACTTCTGGTGTAAAGTAGCTTAAAGGATAGTTTGAACCAGTATATGGAAGAAGAGTATAGTAGGCTGCTTTTTGTTATATGTGGTTTTTGTTTCTTTTTTTATACCATCTTGGTACCATTTAATTAAATCTTTACCTTAGAAAAAATCAAAAGGTAACCATGACTAGCACAAGGACAGACAAATCCAATAAATAAGCCAATTTCCACACAGTTCTTTATTTAAAGAAAAGAATCTTGAGGGTGGCCTTGTTAATTTTGTGCACAGGTTCTTGCATTTTTATTTTTTTGGTGAGATGTCCATTTGCTTGTCTGCAATTCATTTTTAGGTAGTCTTATATTTTCTTCAACAGTTATCCAATTGTTATTCACATAACCTGTCACCATCTCAATTTAGAAAATGACTACCTAGCAAAAGTACAGTATGTCCAAAAGTAGGTAGGCTGAATTTCTTAAGAAGGGTCATACATCACAACATAAACCACATTGTCCTTAGTACCATGTCTTATTTTTTTCTTGTCCTTCTAATCTTATTAAACTCTAGAAAGCCAGCAATATTACTTTGTCATCTTAAACACAGAGATTAACAAGATATACAATTGCATTTTTTCTAGATGATAATAACTCTGTGAAACTAATCGATATTGCCAATTCTTTTAGAGGTTTACGTCACAGTCTGTCAAAATATTGTATTCAGCTGAATATGCTCTTTTTTTATGAAGGGTTAATCTCTCAAAAATTTCAAGTCGTCCCATCGTCAGCCAGTTGCACAGCTTTAATTTGTAATTATAAACTTGGGATTTGATGAAATATCAATAATATTACCTGCTGCTAACCTTAGCGGATCAGGAGGCGCTTGCAAATTACTCTCAGTTCTGATATGGCCAATCCCCTGTTTGTTCCATCTTGCATCATTCACTTCCAACCAAATCCCAGGGAGTGATGGCTCTATCAGAGGTTGTAGATATTGCAAAGAGTTGAAACCATTCATCAGTTATGGAGGATTCCACAGATATCCAGAACTTCTGTACCAACTATGGGTTCTATCAAGAATATGCAGTCAATCAACAATTACAAGAAATGAATAAACAAGAAGAAGAAATGAATGTGCATGTTGCCCATTATGCAGGTCAATTAAGTCGAGGAAAAATAAAGCTCAATGATCTAGAAACAGGAAGCGACGTGGACGAGGTACCTTTTCTATCTCTAGCTCCTTTTGAATTGCTGAGGAACAATCCGAGAAGGTGCAAGAATACTGAAGGAGTTAAAGTTAGAGATGTGAATGGTGGAGCCAGCGTGCACCAGAAGCTCTCAGCTACGCAAATCATGAGGCTAGCTGGAGAAAGATTCATCCAGTTCTCTTCCAACAAGTTCATCAACATAAACAATCTTTTGCATCCCTATGGTTCTGCTTTCTCAGACCTTTCTCCTGAAGATAATCATGACGTAGAACTTGCTCAAATCCTCCTAGCTGCAGCTGAGAAAGTTTCTGAGCAGCAATACGACCGTGCAAGGAAATTTCTGAGTCAATGCCAACTACTTGCATCAAACACAGGTAATCCTGTGCAAAGAGCAGTCTTTTATTTTGCACAAGCACTTGGAGAGAGGATCGATAGAGAAACAGGAAAATTAATGCCAAAAATCTGCACGGAAACAGATGAACTTAACAGTATCTGTGTTGCATCAAGATTCCACGCCTCATACGTAGCATTACATCAAGAAGTTCCATTCACCCAAATAGTGCATTTCACAGGAATTCAAGCCATACTAGAAAGTGTAGCAACAAAACCCAAAGTTCACCTAATTGATTTCCTTATCAGAACAGGGGTACAATGGGCATCCTTGATCCAAGCAGCAGCAGAGCGAAAAGACAACCCAATCGAACATATGAAGATCACAGTTATCGAATCAGTCAATAAAGAAAGAGTAATAGCAACAGGAAAGTCTTTAGATAGTTTTGCTAATTCCTTGAACTTCCCCTTCTCATTCAAGATCATCTTTTTACCAGATAGAAACCAACTAACCGAAGACCACTTCGACATAAAACCTGACGAAGGGGTAGTAATCCATGCAGCATTCTTTCTACGAGCAATGATTTGTGTACCAAACTGTTTAGAAACTGCAATGAGAGTTGTAAGAAGGCTACAACCATCACTAATGGTAGTATCAGAAGTAGAGGCAAATCTTAATTCACCTCTATTCGTGAACCGATTCATAGACACTTTATTCTACTACAGTGCATTATTTGATTGCCTGGAAGATGTAATGAAGCGGGATGATCAACACAGGATGACATTAGAAGTGTCATACGGAGGGGGGATTCGGAACATAGTAGGAAATGAAGGGGAGGAAAGGGTCATAAGAAGTGTGAATCTTGATGTGTGGAGATCATTCTTGAGGAGGTTTGGAATGGAGGAAGTAAAGCTGAGTAACACATGTTTGTATCAAGCTAACTTGATTATTCAGCAGTTTGCTTGTAGGAGTTCTTGCAGTGTGGATGTAAATGGAGGGTCTTTCATGGTCAGCTGGAAAGGGACTCCAATCTATTCCACTTCTTCTTGGAAATTCCATTGAGTTATGCACTAACTGATTGAATTCCTTCCTTCTCTTTGGAATTTTGTCGAACAGCATGTGTGCATTTATTATTTTGAGTGAATAATTTAAGTTACATATGTACCCACAGTGTGTAAATAATTCTATAGTATGCTTAATACATAGACACTTTTTGAATTTGCCAGAAACTTTTTATTTAGAGATTCCAACTTAAGTTTATATCCGTTAAACATTTGAACATGTAATAAGGTATTTCTACTGAAATTTTTTATTCAGATTTTGGAAAAGCTTTTGGAAGCTACTTTTCTCTCTTCGAGTATTATTATTAGATATGTAATAACGCTTGTCGAGCCGATCAAGCTATCGAATTTTTGCAGCATACCTTCGCGCAAGTCGGATCCACACAGGGTACTGCTAATGGTATCATTGAAAATGATAACATCTTACCATGCTTCGAGATCGTGCTCAGCACTCTCCTAGCATATTTTCAAGTGTATAAACATGTCACCTTCTTTAATTATATATATTAATATTAATAAGCTGAAATCTCAATGCTTATTCAAATTGAGGTTGATACGTATAATTAAAAGAAAAGATATATTCATGAGCTGACTTTGTCTTGGTCGCCTCATTCTATTTATTTTTAATTTAAAAAGTTGGATAACTTTATATTTAAATTAATATTTATTTTATATTTTATTTGTATGAATATTCAGTATTAAGTGTATTGTTCTATTATATTATATTACTATTTTGACATACATAATTGAAATTTTAGTCAACTTTTACATTCACTTGTCATATTAAATGATTTCGTTAAATTATTATTATTTTAATTAATTGATGATCGAAGTTTATTCTTTATAATATATGAACTTTATATTTTAAATTTAAGTTTATTTCGAGAAGAAAACAAAGGTTTAATTGTTGAGATTTGCAAAATAAAAATAATGACAAAAAGAAAAAACTCTACGCACACATAATTGAAATTTAGTCAAATTTTACGCACACTTTGATCAAAATGTCCGAAGTCTAATACGGATTTTCAATTTTAGTTGTGTACATCTGAAATGCTTCAAAATGAGTAAATTTTAAAAAATTATAAAAAACAAGAATAGTGCCCCATAAAATGAATGATTGGGACCACCATACTTCTAGTCGGACTAAATGTGACATTTTTTCATTTTATTTTTGTCAAAAATTTCATAATAATTATTTCTTCCATTTCAATTCTAGGTGTTATTATAGTAATTATTTTTTCCATTTCAATTTAGGTGATGACTTAATAAAAACTTTTAAAAAGAAATGAAGACATTTGAAATTTTTAATATCAAAAATATACAATAACATTTACGTAGTTTTAAGACTTGAGCTTAATAATCTCATATGTTTTATAACATTAGTTCGATTATAAAAACTTTCAATAGGAATAAAATTAGAAATTTCATATTTAAATATAAAAATTATAATATTATTTTTAAAAACTCACTAATTAGAAAATAGAATCAAGAAAGCTTTTCTAGTTTTCTTAATAACCTATGATAATTAAAAAAGTGAAGTGTCGAAAACACTTTAGTTTCATACTAAAGCTATAATTCATTAGTTTAAAAAATACATTATGATTTTTTAAAGAAAATAAAAGAGAAAATGTATTAAACATATCAGTAAAATATGTTTCTCAACCTAATGGATGATAATTTAGGTAAAAAATTCACAACCATGAAATTAAAAAACAAGAAAAAAAATAATTTAAATATATTTTTGATATATCACGCTAACTGATAGTTTAACTATGAAACTCAAAACACAAAACAAAAAATAGTTTAACTCTAACCGAAATTCTTTAATAGTGGGAGTATATTTTTCTAATATCATATTCGGATTTCATGTCACATCATCAGTCCCTCTCCACGTAAGTCTCCTATCACTCCGCTACGCTACTCTCCTCCTTTATTCTTCATCAAAACTATTCCTTCACTTCCCTATTGTTGTGAAAAATTATCTACACAAGACTTGATGATCTCCTCCAGCTCCATCTCTGCTGAATCTGCGCCCACACCCACTGTCAGTACCTTTCTTGATTCTGTGTTTGAATTGTTTTTTTAGTTAATCACATCATCAAATTAGACTATTTCTTGCACACCCTTTTGCCCCGATCATCTTGTTGATCCATCTTTTCTTGTGGGGTTGTGGGGTTGTGGGGTATTTGAAATTCTTGGAAAACTATGAAATTTTGTTGAAGAAAAACATGATTTTTTTTTTTGTGTTCTTGGTAATTTTCCTTGCTCCAATTGATGAGGAAACAGGGGGAAAGTGTAAGGAAATAGTAAGAATTAGGAAAGTAGTGTGATTTACATATTTCCTGGATTGTGTTTAATAAGCTTTAATTGTCAATCTAGCTAATGATCTATTGAACTTACCTTGTTGAATGAAATTATGGGTTATGAGTTCTTTTCCCCTCTCTATGTACCTTTTTGTTGTTTTAATGTCATCAGATAATTTAGTCTTTACTAGGTAATTTAATGAGGTCTGAGATTTTTCTTTTTTTCCCTAATTCAATTATAGATGAGTATTTGTTTGTGTTTCTTTTTGAATAATTAAGCGTGGATGAAAACTTTATCTTTCTTAACTGACAGAAGTCCGATGGAGAAAATGAAGGGGATTCTTCGGCATCTCTAACGTACAGAATCAATCAGCTGAAAAGGCAAATTCAAATGGACAGAGTTCTTTCAGTTAGGGTACTAGTTCTTTTGCATTTCTCTATTTTATATTCAACACTTAAAACTGTATTTCTGCTGATATCATAGCAAGCACATAAATAGGCTTGTGCATTTCTCTGATACTCTTGTCTCTTTCTATGTTGAATGGTGTTCGGCCAACCCATACCGTAGTTAATGCAGAACATTCATTGGAAACTTTGATCTCAAATGAATATTCTTTTCTTACAGATTTTTGTTTTTTTAATTCTTGTTCTGTGAGCAAAGCAATTAGTGAGTAACTTTTATTTTCTGAGTTACCAATTAGAAGACTTTTGAGTGGAAGTTTAAAAAATTTGAAGTGTACAATTAAACGTGCGGGTTGCCAATTTGCTGACATATATACACACAGATATATCATAAAAGGATATATCTGTACTTGGAGAAACAAAACATCAACAATAAAAACTGTACTTGAAATGAAGAATGCGAAGAAGGTTATATGACCCAATAAAAGGATTCATCAACTTTCTTGGTCCTCATTGAGTGACTGTGGTGTGCTATGTCATATGAATTTGCTAGAATAATTGCTTACAATGTTTCTTTTAATTGATGGGCACAATATGAATAGTGGCTTTGTAACCCCCTCCCCTCCAAAAAAAAAAAAACCATAATTAAAAGAAAGGGCAAAGGATTATCTGACATGGTTATTTTTGTGTAGGACAAACTTGAAGAGAACAAAAGGAAGCTAGAAAATCATGTTTCTGAACTTCTTTTGTTGGCTACATCAAGGAGTGATACTATGAAGAACTCTGGGACTGGTAAAATGCTTTCTTTAAGAATATCAAGTCCCCTCTGCAAAGTTGGTGGACTTGTTCAAGGTTCAGGAGACAGGGACTATGCTAATGGAGAGGAAGTCGTATCTTCAATAACTGCTAGACTTCCCTTCATTCAGAACATTCCACCATATACTACTTGGATCTTTTTAGACAAGTATGTGATAATCATAGTTATCTCAAGTACAATACTGTGAAAAAGTCCATAGAAGAGGACACTTAAGGAAAGAAATTCTAAAAATAACATTTGTGCTAGCTACATTGGTTAGCCTTTTGTATATCGTTAACCTGAATATTTCGCCAGTATAAGGCTTAATTAGAAGCACTAAAATTTGCATCTTTTTCTTTATTTTCCGTATTTGTTTTGGACAAAACACTTTCATGACAAGCTTGAAATAGAACATTTGACCTTTGTCGTGGATTTATTTTCCTTTTAATATCTATTTTGGTGATAAGTTACCATCAACAGTTGAAGTCCCACTCTAAAGTCTTAAGGCAGTTCCACAATTTAATAGCTTGGAGAAGATTGGGGGAAAACTAGTTTTCAGTAGTATTATTCATCCATTATCATGCATTAAAGCTAATCTTGTTCATCTTGCCTTCTCCAGTTACTATTCTTTAGCTTCTATATTATGTACTTCTCAGTTTTCGATTAGGCCAATAAATGATGCTACCATGATTATACTTTCTTTCTTATTCAAAATGAGGATTTTATTTGCTCTTTTCTCTCAATTCGTCTTCACAAAACACAGAAATCAAAGAATGGCTGAAGATCAATCAGTGGTTGGGAGAAGGCGGATATATTATGACCAGCATGGTAGCGAGGCACTAATCTGTAGTGACAGTGAGGAAGACATAGCAGAACCAGAGGAAGAGAAACGTCATTTTTCTGAGGGAGAGGACAAAATTCTTAGGTGAGTTCAGATAATATAGCATGTATTACAACTTTATAAAATGTTATTGTTCATTTATTAAACAGATTTTTGCTTCTGTGTCGAAGAGAAAAAATGAGCATAGACTGTTTCGAAGAGTTGGATTTGATGTAGATTTATTTCTCTATGTCGCAACTAATGCTTAGTGCTTACATAGGGAAGGTTTGTATATGTCATGCCCCAAATCCATGTGACCAGCTAACGACACACTACCCTACCTGAGCAAACAAAACCCATATGATGCATCCTGACCATATGCATGAAAGCCATTTGACCTCCTTTTTTTTTTTTTTACATTTTCAAATTAATCATGTAATATTTTCAATTTCAAAAGAACATACCTGAAGCATTTCACAATAATAATGAAATCAAAATAAAAGGGATGTCTTTCCATGTATGTCATGTAAACTCCCATTATTACAACCCAACACAACTTTCTATGGAGCCTCTATACAATAGAATAGAATTAAACTCTTGGGACAAGTCCTGTCCGAAGAAAAGAATAAGGGACACACTAGCTACCACGGAATAAAAGTTGTGCCTCAACATATACATTAGGAAGAGAGTCACCCTAGCCATGTCTGCTCATCACGTGTCACGCCTCATCTTGAAATATGAAAAATAAAGGGGCCTAAAGAGGGCTGAGAGTACATTGTCAAAGACTCTATAAGAATCATTGACTCTCTCACTCTCTCAGTCAGAGCTGGGACAAGACTTTATTAGAAAATCAATGCAAGTATCACTTGATATAAAACATAATACATTGATATCAAATTAAAATTTCAACATTTGAACTTAAAAGTCAAGTGTAAACTCCATTTCAAAAATCTTATAAACTTTCAATAATAATTGAACAAGTTATTCTCAAGCATGATTAAATAAAGTTATAAATTTTCATTTCAATTGAATTAACTCATTGAAATTACTTTCGGCTCGTTAGGCCTAAATATATGGAAATGTTACATTTCACCGGGAGTACTATACCAACACAAGATCCAAGGTCAACTAGGTGATCAGCCTAGCGGCAAGTATCATATACCCTACTTGCTAAAGTCGTCTCATTGTAGTGTCGTACGAATCGACTCAACCATATTATTATAGCACACTATACCCTTCCATGGGGACACTTTACCCTATCCCTTTACCATTAGGTAGAGTCTATGCCTACACTGGCAAGTGTAATTTTGTGACAACAACCAGAATCTATCTGAAGCCAATTGTGGTGAACAATAGTAACTCCCAAAACAATTTAAATATTCTAAAATAGATTCATGACTTAGTAGCCTAAAAAATATGTACATTTATCAAATCATGGTGCTCATAGCCAATCCAAACTATTTGAACAAAAAACAATATATAATCTTTCCTCAAACTATCAAAGCATTTACCAAACGAAGATTTAAGATGCATACATCAAGTGTTATTTCAAATCATTTGGTTGTTAAAAGCATAAATATTATTGAATATAAATTAGTTAAACGAAATAGCACTTTAATGCGATATTTGAGACAATTGAAATATTTGTTTTCGTGCCTTTAGCATCGTGCAAGTCTTCATAAACTTATGAAATTTCATTTCAAGTAGCATTTCAACATTCAACTCTAAATTTTCATATCTACACATTGTTTATAAATCAATGGTATGCCATATGCAACCCAATTTATAAAGCATGGAGAGACCCACGCTCCCCACAAGTATTGCCTAACATTACACATAATTATCTTGAACACATGTAGAGAAAACACCTCAAGAAGAGTAAGTCTTAACTTACCTCAACTTCAAACTCCAAAATAATACTATGACAATCAACTTGATAAATTATCCAAACATCATCAATAAGTCTATATCTACAAATACGGTATCTCAAATACATCAAAGGCCAAAGCATATCCAAACTTCCTCACCATTTAGCCAACTTCCAACACAATTAGAGTTTTCCATTTACAACTCTTTCAACCACCACAACTAGCAACGAATACTTTGGACCTTAGTAAATAAACAAGTTCTAGGTAGTGTATTTACCTCCTTCAAGTTTTTCCTCAAAAATCGTAAGCTTGGGATTTTTGGTGTTCTTGAACAATTTGATAAAATTTATAGATTTGTTTGTTTAAATGATGTTAGAATCCATGTATATCAAGTATAATTAACTCAAAAAATCATTAGTAACGTACCTTGGTTTGTAATAGAGCTCCCAAGCTAAGTTGCTCGGACTCTCCAAAAATGTTGCCGCACCCGTGTCGGATCCTTCAAAACTACACTATTTTCGGAGGATCCGACATGCACCCGTCGACATTTTTGAAGAGTCCGAGCAACATAGCTCTCAAGCATCAAATTGTCACTTTTGAGCTCTCAACCCTAACCCCTTTCTCAAAAACCAATTCTGTCTCGAAACTGGTTTTTATATAGACCTGGAAGTCTGTTGCTATGGCTATGCGTCGCATGACCCGTGAAAGCACTGCCAGTCTTCGGTAAAATGGCCATATCTCCTTGTATTAATGTCCAGATAACGAATGGCTTGAACCTTATGGAAACTGTACTCAAAAAACTTTAATTTGATATATAGTGCACACCATAACTCCTCATAGATTGGGAGTTATGCTAGTTTAAAGTTAGGCTTTGTGCGCATTTCTATACAACTTTAGTCCGTAGTGTGGTTTCCAATTTGGTTTGGCCCCAGGGCTCTCCTAGACCCCATAATCACTTCCAATATACCTCGTATACTTATCATCGTGTCCATGTGATGTGCTCCATATCATTAGCCCTCATTCAAACACAAATTAAGGTAGCTAGAATGTGTAGAACTTCTTAATGGCCTTTAAACATTTCGAACTTTCCGAAGTGCTACAGTAAAGAAATTCTGCAACTGAGAGTTTTATCCTTGCCATTTTCTTTACATTTGAGATTTCCATTTACTAGAATTAGAAGAGTTATTCTGTTGTTTCCTGAATAATACAGATGCAGAGCACAATTTCTCCTTTCAGCTCTGTTCTTATTTTGTTTTCTGTGTCCATATATTTCCTTAATTTTTGGTTTTGTAAAATGATGATAGGTTTTCCTCAGACACTCATAGCTCATACGGGTAAAGAAAAATACTCCCTTTATCCCGTTTATAATTGCTATTAGCCCCAAAGGGTATGGCCTAGTGGTCAATGAAGTGGATTGAGAACCATGAGGTCTCTGGTTCAAATCTTAACGGAGACAAAAAAAAACACTAGGTGATTTCTTCCCATCTATCCTAGGCTTGGTGGACAGAGTTACTTGTACATAATGTTGGTGGGAGGTATCCCGTGGAATTGGTCAAGATGCACGCAAGCTAGTCCAGGCACCACGGTTATAAAAAAAAAATACTATCAAAACATATAGAAATTTGTAAGTACTTTAATAGAACATTGTGATCTGTATCACTTTAAGTAGTCTCTAGATATGTAATTTTTAAAACTATAAAGAAGGTCAATGTTCAGATATACACCAAAAAGTAGGTGCTTCGACTGTCATACATCCAAAATCATCTCTTTTTGGTATGAAGGGTGTTGATTTGATTGTTCTAAGTTGTTGGATTGACAGATGATTTGTTATCCTGTCCTATCCCCAGTCCCCTGCCACAGTAGCCTGGGCATATTACACTTCTTTCCCTTGGATAGAATAGGTAGCTTTCTGTATGTTTATGTAAGCTTCCACGCACCTTCAGTGAACTAGAATATCCTACCTATATTTAGCCAGCTGGAGGGAGTTGCTAGCATTTTGTTCTAGTAGTTCTCTGACAGAAAGGGTGTAGCTGCAGCCTTCAGATTTCAGACAGGAAACATATTTTTTTGTGGTGCTTGTCAGTTTGCTTCTCTTTTTGTTTCTCACAGAGCCATCTTATTTTCACTTTATGGGATTCTGTAGGATGGCTTCACAGGAGTTTGGGCTTAACGAAGAAGTTCTTGACATCTTGACCCAGTATGTTGGAGGCACCACTTCTGAAATCCTGGTAAACTGAGTTGGTGATGTAATTGGGTAATGAACTTATAGATAGTAGATATTTTAGTTACCTCATTTATGTGTGTTTGGGCTTGCTCACATGTTGACTCATGTTTCTCTATCTTTCATGGTTGTCTTGTTAGTGGCTACCTGTGAAATCAATTTGTATACTATCTGATTTGTATTTCTTTGTTTGTTTATTAGGAGCACTGTAATGTGCTTGAGGAAAAACATCAAGATACAGGCGGTAAAAGCTTGAAAGATTCTAGGGAAAGTGGATTTGGGGGGAGCATGTTTCTGGACAAAAGCCTTACTGCTGCTTTAGATTCTTTTGATAACCTTTTCTGTCGCCGCTGTCTGGTATGTGATTGAAACGTGTTTTTTTAAAACTGAAACAGAAGTTTAATGTGTTATTAATTGACTCCCTGTACTAAAACAGGTGTTCGACTGCCGTCTGCATGGCTGTTCACAAATTCTTATCGATGCTGTAAGTAATTAGCCTAGCTTATTCTACCAAATTTGTATATGAAAATCTGAAAGTCTTTTTCATTTGGCAGATTGAAAAGCAGCCCTATTCTTCTGATTCTGATGATGATAGAAAACCTTGCGGTGATCGGTGTTATCTTAAGGTATTCTTTCGACATTTATACACAAGCAAGTAGATCATACTTCTTTAAGTTAGGAATTCCCCTCAATGTATCATTGATTTGGTTTATATTAAGATAACCCTTGTTTTTGAGTTAGTCCGGAATATTTGTAGTATTTTAGTTCCCAAACTTTTTTAACTAAGCAGCTTAGCTTTTTCAGTAAGTATCTAGGCAGCTCTGCTTTTAACATATAACTTTGGTATTAGCTGGTATGCTAATTTTGGGTCTGACCGTCAAATGCCAAGTGATTTTTCTACTAAGTTTACCATCTGTGGAGTAGATGATCATAAATATACATCTATTTTCTAGGCTTTAAAACTTCCATTCTGATTTTAAAATTTTCCTTTATAATCATAATCAGTTCAGTTTTGGTAACACTTGCCACTGCTACTGACTGCTCTCATTTGCTAACTTGCTCTTCCCCTTTTTGTCCCTTCTTCTTTTTTCACTCACTTTCAGCTTTTTATGTGGGAGAAATTCATTTTGAGGTTTTAGGTAAAAGGTGTAGCAAACCAGACTAAATATTCAACTGTAGATCCAGTGGAAGGACTAGACAAACACACTTCAGAAGCGGGAGGTAGCACTATGGACATCAAGAGAACTAGAGATCCAGGTGACGATGATTCACACACTTTTGATGACAGATCGCTTTGCTGATTTTTCTTGTCTTGTCTATAACATTTGAAGTTACCTGTTGCTGGTTCAACTTGTGCATGTTTCCTTGTCACAATAGACGAGCACATTGATAGCAAAATGAAGCATGGAGTATCAGAGTCTATAAACACAACTTTAGAGAAGCCAGATCTAGTTTTGGATGACCAACAAGATTCTTCTGGTAAGAGAAGGAAATTGTCACTCCCTACTGCTGTTAGTGTGGCAGCAGAAGATGGATCTGAGAGCAATGGGATGTCTATTATCACCAATGATTATGTATCACATTCACAAGCACCAGATCAGTCTGGCTATAATCATGGTACTTCTTTGCATAAGACTGGGGACAATGTCAGAAATGAAGCAGAGGACACTATAAAGGAAACTGTGAAGCATGCATCCTACTCCAAAAATCTTCCAGAATGGAAACCCCTAGAGAAAGAACTATACTTAAAGGGGATAGAGATATTTGGGAGAAATAGGTATGGTTTTTAGTTGATATTGGTTCTTCCTCAATAATAGAATTACAATTATGTTACATTAAAAGAGGTTGATATCATCAGTGGTAAGAAATGCATGTCCATGTGAATGAAAAAGATTGAAATGACTGTTCCATATTTAACTTGTACCTTTCTTTGAGATTCAACAAAAAATTGTTACACTAGGTTTTTTCTTTCCATGTGGATATCATCTGGTAAGGTAGTTCGTAGTTGTTTCTTGTTGACAGCAGAACAGAGAGTGAGAGATTAGATGGTAAAAACAAAAGGAGTCTCTCTGAGTCTTCACATGTCACTTGGTACTTTTGGGAGTACTCAGGTCAGTGGTAACAAATCCTTAAAACTTCACAACCCATGCAATCTATTTCATCCACATGCAATGATAAGTCAGACTAAAGGGAGCCCGGTGGACTAAGCTCCCGCTATGCTCAGGTCTGGGGAAGGGCGGACCACATTATGTCTCATTTATGCAGCCTTACCTTGTATTTGTGCAAGACGCTGTTTCCGCGTGCAATGATAGGTCAAACTCAGAAATAGGAACTGTCTGTCATTCTCTTCCAGCTACATACATTAGTGTTTCCAAGCCGACATCTGTGAAATTATTTTTAAGATCCGAAGCTCCACATTCTGACTCCACTTTGTGGGATTTCGCTGGGTATGTTGTTGTAAAGGTCCACATTCTTTGTACTCATTTAAAGGATTTCCATATGGATATACTGCTATCTTTTTTGTGTCTCCCACCAATTTCAAGCAATCCTTTCCTGGGGTTTCCAGATAGCCAATCCTCATTTTCTTCACATTCTATAGATGCTTGTAATAATTTCCGATGGAGGTACTTCATATGGTTCTACAGGCACACATATTATTGTACCATCTGCCACCATATTTGGGAGCAGCGATTATAGAGCTGATTAAGCTTTGGACTCAAAAGGGCACACATTCCTGTGAGGAACCATCGACAATTGCAGATAGTTGAAAGTTTAGATAAGTATAAATTGGTCGGTGGGCTATGAACAGGAGATGGCTTTAGCTGTACTGCATTTTCTGGGAACTTATGCTATGCTAAATTTCTTTTACAGAAGTATTATTGATGTCATTTAAGCAATAAACAATATGAAGGTGATGGAGTATCAGATGTTTGTTGGAGTCCTTTTCACTTGTATTATTGTGATAAATGAATCAGCATCGAACTCAGGGATATTTTTCTAGCTCACACCAGAGCCTATGTACTTCATGGCTAGAGAGGAGTGGGGACACAGATATTTATCTAGCTCACACCAGTGCTTCAAATTCTTCTTTTCTTTCAAGCCAAGGGTCTTTTGGAAACAGTCTATCTTCCCCATAAAGGTAGGAGTAAGGTCTGTGTACATCTTACCCTCCCTAGAGCCCACTTGTGGGATTGCACTGGGCATGTTGTTGTTGTTGTTACACTTTTACCTGTGATATGCCTTTGTATAAAAGACCATATGTTAGCTAATTAAAGTTTTGTTTCTTTCTATGCCAAGATTAGTTGCTGAACTTTCCTCAGTATCAATCAATCAGTCAATCATAGAAGTGAAAGTAGGGAACATTCATCCTTTTTCTGGCCTTCCAGGGACCCTTTTACATTTAAGAAGAGTTCTTTTTTTCATGTTACGAGAACAAAAGGAACACATGGGTAAATTCTACACCATACTTTAGCTCATTTAGTCCCTCATGAGAAATCTGCTCTTTCTTTTTATAGAGATCATATTCTAAACCCCTCCCTCACCACTTGGTCGTACTTCTTAAATACATGAAGTTGATTAAGTGTTGGTAACAGATTCTTGTTGAACTATATTTGGTCAAGTGATATGCTCAAATCAGATTGTTATGTCAATATGTGTCAGCTCTAATGGATATCTCATCCATTGCAGTTGCCTCATTGCTAGGAACTTACTTCCTGGCTTGAAAACTTGTATGGAGGTATCCTCTTACATGGATAACAGAGCAGCGACGCAACGTGGAGGCTCCTCAAACTTATTTTCAGAGGATAATGGGAAAACTGACATGGATTACATGGTTTGTGCTCCTCTTCATGCCTACTCATTTACTTGATGCATTGGCCCAAAGATGGTAACACATGAATTCTCATATTCCTCAGACCTTGACACGACTGAGGGGGGGTTCGTGTGGTACACAGATTTGGGAACATATTTTACCTGCTTAATAATTGAGTGTTTGTACAGCATTGTCCTTTTAATGCTGATATTTTTCAATCCAGCAGTGTCCCCATATTAAGACTAACAATCCCATTAACATTATCCTTGTCCTCATAAGCCTAACTCCTTATGCTGATATTTTTCAATCCAAGGACAAGGATATTGTTAATGGGATTGTTAGTCTTCTCTTCAAATCCTAAAATGGTAAAAGTTTTCCCTACCAAATGATGGACTTAAATCCAGTGATAAAGTTCAAAAGAAAAAGTTAGCCCAATTGCAAAACCAAACATCACATTGCATCAAAGTCCATATCAATATTTTAGTGCGATAAATTATAATACAGGCACTCGTTAGTCTCACTTTACAATAAATTACCTAAAAAGTTAATTCATGAAGGTTATTATTTTAATTCTTGTAGTATAATCTAGGGCTGTATACAAAAAGTATACTTATCTTTTTTCACATGAAGATATGTAGAGCTAAAGTACTTGACTAGAGGAGAGACTTCTAATTTCAGTCAATAACTTGGACAAAGCAGTCTGAACAGACTGGTCCAAGCTATCAGCTTTGCAATAAAAAGAAAAAGCATCATGGAACTTTTGGTATTCATGAGACCATTTTGACAGTTATAAATATTTGGAGCTGCAGGCAATGCTACCCTCTAACATTCTGTACCCTCTATTTTTGTATTTTACAAGGATGGGGTAGCTTTTGGCTCTCAAAGAAAAAACCATGGTTTTCTCTAGCCAGAATAAGATATTTTCACTTGCAGAAGGAAGAATCATATTGTCAAGAATTACTTCTAGTTCATTTTTGAAGCATCAGAATGATGCACAAGTTTATTTTAGTAATTTGAGAAAGTCGGATCTTCTTCTTTGGAAATTGATGCATATATGAGAATATTTGTTTCCCTTGAATTTCTCATGCTATAAGTGGAACATACTTACTACCATATAAGGTGCTACTGGAATTGAAAATGCTCAAACAGCTGATTTTATTTTGTTAGCATTCTACTTTCCTAGATTAGTTTGAGTTACTTCCTTCATGGTGTATATCCAACTAATTGATGTATTTGTCTATTTAGGAGCTAGATATTCCGACAAAATCACGTTTTCTTCGTAGAAGAGGCAGAACACGCAAACTGAAATATTCCTCAAAGTCTTCTGGGCATCCCTCAATCTGGAGAAGAATGGCCGATGGAAAGAATCAATCATGTATACAATATAATCCATGTGGATGCCAGCCGATGTGTGGAAAGCATTGTCCTTGTTTGCAGAATGGTACTTGCTGTGAAAAGTATTGTGGGTATGTTGAGCTTTTGAATTTATCAATAAAGGATTTCGTCTTTGACTTGTTAAGTCAGATGCCTCTCCAGTCCACCTTTTTCTCTTCTATTTTTTTTCTTTTAACTACTTTCATGCCCTCCTGTAAAGCCTGTTCTCTTGCACCCCTCCCCTCCTCCTGGATTCGTTGGTTGCACTGTTTGATGCTATGAATGGATCATTTGTGCTCACCACAAATGAGAGTAGTGCAGTGCATCAACTTTTTGTTGCATTTACCATACATTGAACTCCGGCATAGTTGAACAGGACTTAATAAACTAGAATAATTATGTCCTCAATTGCATTCATTTTCATGTGAAAGAAGACTGCAGCTCGATGTCCTCGACTGTTTTCGTTGTTAAAAAAGTTGTTTAACTTGATGTTTGCTCTATTTTTTTTGGTTTGCTTAGGGCTAGCTGGGAATTCATTTGTTCGCTTTCCGATATTATTTCAGGAACCTGTCATATCTCCTAATATCTCTTCTTCCATTTCAGCTGCTCCAAAAGCTGTAAAAATCGTTTCCGTGGATGCCACTGTGCAAAGAGTCAATGCAGAAGCAGACAATGTCCATGTTTTGCTGCTGGACGTGAATGTGATCCTGATGTCTGCCGCAATTGTTGGGTTAGGTAAGATGTTGCTAGACTTGTAGCCTCTAAATTCACCCATGTACTGCTGCTTGGAATATTGACACACTTTTCAGCTGTGGTGATGGCTCATTGGGTGAGCCTCCTAGGCAAGGAGAAGGTCAATGTGGTAACATGAGGCTCCTCCTAAGGCAGCAACAAAGGGTCAGACATTTTAGGGGTTTCAATTACTATTTCTGTTATGAAACTGTCTATCTTCCCTTTTCTCCTTTTTCAATCTGTCTTGCATCATTTCTATTACAGATTCTGCTGTCAAAATCTGATGTTGCTGGATGGGGAGCCTTCCTGAAGGTAAACCGTATTCCTGTGTGACACACTTGCTCCTTAAGTTAGTACTACAATGTATTAATAAACTAATTTAATTTGTTTAATCTTTTTGCGTCTAGAACCCTGTTTACAAAAATGATTACCTGGGAGAATATACGGGTGAATTAATTTCTCATCGAGAAGCAGATAAGCGGGGGAAAATATATGATCGTGCAAATTCGTCTTTCCTTTTCGACTTGAACGATCAGGTGAGCACTGCTTATATTTGAGATATTCTGATATTCCCTTGTATTGCAAAATCTGAACCTTCGGACCAACCGCCCTGCCTTGTATACCCTAGCAGGTATATGCTCTTATTTCAACAATCTAGAACGTCTGGTTCAGAGAAGTTGTCATGAATTTTCAGTGGTGAATTTGGTGCATTAAAGTTTCCAATTCCAAAATATCCAATTATTAGCCTGTGATGTCCTCCGGATTTACTTGTCATTCAATTTTTTGGATTCTTCTACCTGTTTGCCTGATTTCTTCAACCGAAGGAATGATCAAATTAATAACATAAGGCAGTTAACTAATCCCTCCTTTTGAGTGAACCCTGGGCTGGGGATCAAAAGCTAGACAAGTCATTCCAAATGAAGGTTTCATTATTTTACTAGGGGTGTTCTCCTTTTGGCAATTCAATCCCAATTCTTTGATATTGAGGTTACCGTATATTTTTTTTCCGTTCTTTGCAAATATGACTGAGTTGTGATCTAGAAGGTGTATTAATTTAACATCTTAAGCTAACTTGTTAGAGAATTTTATGAGCCTTGATAACATTTCATCTCCTTCTCTCATCTCTTTATTACAGTATGTCCTCGATGCCTATCGGAAGGGAGACAAGCTGAAATTTGCCAATCACTCATCAAACCCAAACTGCTTTGCGAAGGTACATACATTCCTATGTATTAGAAGAGTTCAATAAACTTTTTGATTGTTGTTGATTCGACATTTCTTTAGGTAATGCTGGTTGCTGGTGATCATCGAGTTGGAATATTTGCAAAGGAACGTATTGAAGCTAGTGAGGAGCTTTTCTATGATTATCGTTATGGTCCTGATCAAGCGCCAATATGGGCTAGGAAACCTGAGGGCACAAAGACAGATGATTCACCAGCGCCTCAAGGTCGACCAAAGAAACACCAATAATCTCATTGAGACAGCATGCTTAACCATTTCTATCTCTTATATACAGTGATAAAGTCATAAAGATATTTATTTGTTTTTTCTTTGTTGTGGGATTCCTTTATATTTTATTATATTATTGTGTGCTAATAATGACATCAAAGAAGTGATAGGAGAGAGGATCCAGCTATGTAAAGAATAAGCAAAAAAATGTTAATTATACATATAGTCATCCGAACAGGTGAAAGAAATAACTTGTGTTGGACACAAGGTGTCTTGTAATAATACAGTTTATATAGATCTATTTCCTTTTACTCTATTTAGAATCAGTTTTGCCTTGAACCTCATTTATGATATTGGGCACAAAGATGAACCCAAATGTAAAATTTGGAGTATTAATTTGAGCCTATTTTAATCCGTCCAAGTTTGACTAACGCGTCCATTTGCCATCTCTAGACATAATAATTGACACGCCAAGAGAGAACAAAAGACAAACCTCAACTTCACAGCTATATACAGCTTATCAAACATGCTGAACAAATGAAAGAATTACAAATTGAGGATGAAGCTTCAGTTAGGCAAACTTTTTCTTCTGTTACTTTCTAAATGCATATACAAGATCTCATTCCAGGTATCTGGAACCCCAGGGAGACACCAATGGCTACAATCTTGAACACGCGAAGAGCTACCCGGTTTTCTTCCATATATAGAAGGATGACCATCAATCCTGTAATCTGACAAACCAGTTATGTTCAGAAAAGTAACTGGAGTCTTCATCTTGCCTATTATTTGCTCCACTATTATATTCTTCTCTGGATATTCGCCTCTGTAAGTCTCAGGGATCGGTTGAGAAGCTTCTCTGCAGTGCCCACCAGTGTTCCACTGACCCCCACTGTCCAATTTAAGAAGAGAATGATGAGCCATGTAGCCAATACATCACAGATCTTGTGAGAATGTTCAAAGCAAAATTAAGGCATACCTGAAATGAGAAGGAGCAGAACTCCTGAAGAAAACTTGTGTTTTGCTTGGATTGACATGTCTATCAATCCATGATGCCCAAGTTGTCAGGGATTTTTCGAAAGCTGTTGCAACATCAAGACGAGGATGTACTTGATTCCTCTCCTGGTAGTAATTCTTCCTGTTGTGACAGTACCGATTATATAAGCGAGAGTAACTAGAAGAAGGTGATGCAGCATCCATCACACACAAGAATACCACTAACTTGTTTTCTATCTTCATAGTAATAATTGACAGGATTGATTCACCAAAAAACAATCTAGCTCATTAAGCGGTATTGCCAGGTTCTTTCTATATGCTATCACAATATCATGACTAGGTTTTCATATCGAAATGTTGGCTACTCCAATTAAACAACAATTATTTGCCTCAATCTCAAACAAGTTTAATTTGATCTACATGAATCCTCATTGATCATGTCGCAAAATTTAAGCTCATCTCAGGCCAATATAGGCTTCTCCAATTAAACATCAGTAAAAACCTGCTAGCAACTTCCAAGTACCATATTCTAAAATAGATCTTCACATGGATCATTACACTAAGAACTTCTTAAAGAACAGATTATATTCATACCATTAGTCTTTGGCAGAACTTAAACTCGAAGAAGAACAAAGTAGCAGAATTAACCTAAATAGCCGTCCACCCAACTTTTAAAACTAAAAATAGCCGGCCGATGTATAATATATGTATAATCCATATATAATGTGTACAATCAGTGTATAGTATATGTATACCGGCTAGAAAAAGAACAGTAAATCTGCCTGGCTATAATCTAGTTAACAAAAGGCTTACCCAGCTTTAGTCTTATGGTGATTCCACCAATGAGCAGTGTTAAAGACCAAGATATCAGCCCCTCTCCATCTTGATGAACCTTTGTCCATCGTATCAATACGCAAGGTCTGCACCCGTTTGCTGCCTATCCTTGCCTTGCCCTCATGAACCAAAAAATGAGTTACATAGTACTCAACTATACATTGGTAGTCCTGCAACAATGACATCAAAAAATTGAAAACTGGAAAAACACAATTTTTCGCATATTTAATTAATCACAGATTCGAATTATTTACCACAAATTTGAAACTATAATTTCCCTTCTCTTTGGTTATTCTCCGACCACGAGTCTCATAAACCTTTCTTGGATCTTTTATTGCTCCCATTAACAAGCACAACATCGATTCCCATTGATTCCTGTTGATGGAGTCACCAGCAAACACTAATCTTTTACCTCTAATAAGTTCCAACATCTGAGTAGCATTGAACCTGTACCACACAAAAGTCGCAAGCTAAGAATTATTTTATTTCAAACTTTCTTATTACTCTTCCTACTCTATTACTAGCCAGACAATGAATGGTAGTGTACAACTTAAGCAATGGATCCACACACATACACAAAAAAGAGGAAAAAAACAAAGGGCAAAAGAGTCAAGTTTTTATTGTTTTACCTTGGAATGTCACAATCTTGAGGTTGCCACCTCCATTTCATATAATTCTTATCCAATCTTCCATTAGTTTCACAACTAAAACCTTCATCAATGTAGGGACATGAAGCATTTGTGTACAAAGGATAGTTCTCATCAAAAACCCACTTCCCTTTTGTGATGTCACATTCTTTCTTATTCACCACCCTAAGCACATCAGTAGAAGCTTCTTCTTTCTTCTGCGGCTGATTCCAAATAGGAATACTACTATTGGTACTATCTATTTCAAGACCCTTAGAAGAAACAGTTTCAGATTTGGTAGAACGGTTACCAAAAAAGGTCGAATTTTTTTCACTATTTATATCATAAGCCACTGATTGTGGCTGACTTCCCTTATCCAAGATTTCCTCAAATGTTGAAAAGTTAGAAACTTGGGACTCATTTTCAACTCTACTGAAATGGGTACTCACCAAAATCGAGTTCTTGATTTGGGTTGCTGAGTAATTTCTGTGAAAAGCAGTTAAAGATTGAATCTTGAAAGGAGATCTGAGACCCAAAGAGACTGCAGCAGCAGTAGTAGTAGTACTGTTGAACTGAAAATGAGTTTCTTGACGACGATATAGTGGAAGGTTGAGAACCCATATAGAGAAAAAGATGAAAAAGATAAGAGAAAATGAAATGGTGAAAGAGAAAAGCCATAGCCTTGTAGGTTTAATGGAGAAACTTCTCTGTTTCTCCATTAGATTTTCTCGGAGTAAACTGCTTCTTTTATTTTAGGGTTTCTTTTCTTCTTCTATTATAGTACTCCACTAGAAGTCAAGAAGAGTGGTTAAGGTACGGTAATGCACCGTGGCACATGCAAAAAATTAATACTAATATAGTACTACAACTAATCAAAAGAAAATGGATAGGTTCAATTCAAAATGATTAATAAAACAATGACCAGGAAAAAGCAGATAATGAGAATTGTGACAGAATTGATGATGGGGTGGTGGAAAAAGATAATGTGAGAATTGACAAAAGTGAGTGAATTTGGTTTTGTTTAACGTTTGGTTACACCTAAACTACATTCAAAGGAGTAGTTGTCAAATATGCACATGCTGTAAATATACCTAGTGCAAGAGGCATGACCCTCTTTTTTCAAGTTGCTTAACCTGCGAACAATTCCCTCTGATCCATAAGCGAATAGTTTATTTGTTTGTTGGTTGAAAATTTGATATTTTAGAGTATGATTTGCAAAGAGGAATAAAATATTTCAAAAGATTTTCCAAATTTCTCTTGGTCAAAATATTTTGTATAAAATTCGAAAAATAATTAATGTGAATATATGTGAATAATTAATGTAAATCAAGGAATTCGAATGTTCATTAATAATATCTTCATTAAAATTAATTTTTAAATATATATAAATTATTTTAATTTATATGTGATAAAGCATAACTTAAGGGAGGTCTTGAAAATTCTCTCTTTTAATAAAAAAATAAAAACACGGAGAGTCACTGGCACATGCTGACATCCAAAGGTGCGGTGGAATTTGATAGCAATATACAAACAAATAGAAATCAGATTTGATATTCTATATTTCCATTGGTTTTTGTTATAAATTTTATATTTCCACCTAAGATATTTTAATTTTGAAATATAAATAATCTATTAAAAAAATTATGTATAATTTATAAGTGATTATAAGAATACTACACAAAATTATGATAAATTATTCAGAAGAGAGAGCAGATAATGGAAACGTGTGCTCAGATTCTGGCGGAATTATGGAAAAGATGGTGACAAAAATGGGTGACGTCTTTTTTTTTTGCAAGTATAAAATATAAATGGTTATTGAAAAATATTTTTTCTTTTCTTTTTCCTCTAAAACAAATTAGTTACAACTTGGCAATGAATAAAAAATTGAGAAAAGGGTTAAAAATGTCCTTAACGTATTCTAAATGGTTCAAAAATGTCCTCCTTCCACCTTTTGGTTTAAAAATGCCCTCAACATTTTTTTACTGTTTAAAATTGCCCTTTTTTAACAGCCGGCTGACATGGCAAATGTGACATGGATTTTGTTTACCCATTTCAAAATATATAACCTACTTAGCCTAAAAATCCATTTCGAAAAGTCTCACCCGATAGGCTGATCGTTTTTGGGTCTCTGTTCCCATTAGCTCTAGTTCTCTTCTATCTTCTCCTTCAATTCATCTGTTCTCCATTCTCTAGTTAATTGCAGGAAGAAAAAGATGGAAGAAATACAATGTTTGGAACAATCAATTTCTTCTCTACATCAAGATTTGTCAAGTTGATGTTTTTGCACATGGCTGCACTACAAACTTGGGTGTTTTCTGATTCTGTCAAGGGCACATTATGAGATTTTTGAGAGTTTTCTTCATCTTGGAAGAGGTCCTCATGTTTATCATTGAGCTGCATGAAGAAAAAAAAATATTAAATGATGATCGTTAGATACAAAAGGGGAACACAACTAGAAGGTGTTGTGATTTGCAATCCTAAACTGCCATCCTCGGCTACTACAAAAAAAGACTGAGAATCGCGCTAAAGTGGAGTTCAAAGATATGTTAGGTTAATATGTAAACGGGTTTTTGGGTGGGTTGAGTTTTTGTAGCATAGATGGGTCGGGTCGTTGGGCTGGATTTTATAAAATTAGGTGGACCAATAAGATGAAGCCATTTGTCTAATTTAATGACTCATCATTTGCCATGTCAGCCGCCTGTTAAAAGAGGGCAATTTTAAACCTTAAAAAAACGTTGAGGGCATTCTTAAACCAAAAGGTGGAAGGAGGATATTTTTGAACCATTTGGAATACGTTAAGGACATTTTTAACCCTTTTCCCTAAAAAATTTGACCATTGTGGTCCCATTCTGCCCCTAACTTTTATAACATGGGTTCATTCTATTTCAATAAATCTTTTTCAAATATTAAAATTTATTAAATAATTATAAATAATAGATTCTAAAGTTAATAAATCAAATGAATCAGGATAAAGTAAGTCATAAAATTTAAATTATTTTCTATAATTTGGAAAAATCACATCCAGTAAAGGAGGGAACCATGACGTTAGATAAAATCAAGAATGAGGAAATGCTCATCATGACACACTTTCTTTTAGTAGATTATATTTTTGTATCGACTGACAAAAAAATGAACTTAATGCACTTTTAACTATTTTTTACAAATTTTACAGTTAATCAAAATAACGATTTTTCTGATAAACAACCTCTTATCCTGTAACGCTTTCCTTTTTCTTTTTTTTTCTTCTTTCTTTCTTTTTTTGGTTTTGCTTATTAAAGTCTATGGTTCTACCAACCATAGTTAGGTCCTATTCCAGAAAATTAAGTTTTTTATTCATAAATAAATAAAGAACGTTGACACCCTTCATCCTATGTTCATTCAATTCAAACATCCTACAAAAAAATTTAGGCCATTCAAGACCCCACTTGCATTTAACATTAGTGAGTGACCCATACACTATTGAAACAGATTTTGAAAAAGAAAAGGCGCCTTCTTCAACGAAGCTTGTTGAAATATAGACTCTCCGGTTTAAATTGGTTCGCCTAATTTTAATATTGCACCAAGTTTAAGAAAGTAAATTAAAGATATATAAAATGTACCAAACTATATTCAAAACGGAGTACCAAAAACAAACAAATTGAAACAGAATACTACTGTATTACCGTACGACATAATAAATTGTTGTAGTTTGATACTTTTCTTTTTGAACTGCTTGCATTCCTTGATGGTAAAAGAGCAAAACACATCCAAATACTGCAACTGCGTGATGCATTACAAAATAAATACTGTATATCCTACGATACGACTGACTGTTCTTTATGAGGAACATAAATCAGTAGTGTGGTAAACAAGTATAAAATTGACTCTTACACACAAATTAAAAAGGATGGATGGAACAATAATTAAGCAGAAAAAACAGCCTCAACAAGAACATGTTTCTTCCTAGGATATCCCAAACCAATCATATGATTAAGATAAACAGTCCCTTCCTTCACAGTTGCTGCTGTACTTAAACGATGAATAGCGCCTTTGGCCTTCCCCACAATAGTGCCACTCTCCCAATCATCAGAGCTCTCAACTAGTCTTGTCGGATTTCCAGCCACAACAAGCTTGGTTGGCGACAGTAACTCCATGCCATCGCCAAATTTCAACGATCCATTGTCAATCTTTATTAGTTTCACTTCATCACCTTTGGCGATTTCAATCTTGAACAAATTGCCAGAGAATGTATGAGCCACCAGTAAGTATCCGTTTGGATGATACACTATTCCGTTTAGCCCAACCAGTTTATTGTACCACTCTTTAGGAGTAAATATTGGGTTCTTGATTGTATATTTAAGTTCACCATTCGCGCTTACCTTCCATATCTTGTCTGCTTTGGCATCTGTTATGTATGCATTCCCCTCTGTATCAACTACCACATCGTCTGCAAATGCTTTCTCATCCTCTGCAGATTTGAGTATAGCATTATTACAGTTAAAATCAAGCAATTAGAAAGAGAACTCAGAGATGGATCTAGGATGATCAATTATGTGAGTTCAAACTGCTTTCGGCTCAAACAATAATAAAATCGCACACACTCTAAATCCTGAATTCGCCTCTGCGAGAAGATGAGCATATATCAAAAATGTATAGTAAATGAAGTGTTCCAACACTATCACACCTGGACATGTGAAACAATAATTTGACTACAGTAGCACAAGATGCCAGCTTTCTTTGCCTTGTTTATTGTTAACCATTTAATGGCCCTAACTCAATTCCAAGTGATATCTAGTCATCATATCATTTTAAGTCTTAATATAATAATATCTGCATATGTCTGAGGCTCAATAGTTGGTCAACATAAAATTTGCTAAGCTATACAGGAACAGATAACAGAAAAATTATTACAGGTCACATTGAGTGATAAAAACAATATTAGAACTTCAAAACTCAGTGGGCTTAGCTGTCTCAATAGGCATTTTCTCTGTTGTCACAAAAAAAATATTGGTAGATAAGCTCCTTATTTTGTCCCTTTGGGACTATGTTGCTTGGATTCTTTAAAAGTGTGTGTGTTGGATCCTACAGAAGTAGTGTATTTTTGAAGGATTCAACACACGGGTGACAGTATTTTTGGAGAACCTAAGCAACATAGCTTCAGAACAATTCTCTAACAACTGATCTTTCAAACATTGAGGGGACATTAGCCGTACAACTAGAAAGAAGATCCACAAAGCAACTGAAGAAAGAAATCTTTCATGAGATCTATGCCAGGAAGAATGGTACTAGTTGTTCCTTTATGTAAAGTAAGGCACATTATTTAACCTTTTATGCTTTTACTTATTTTATCTGTTCTTCTGCCGTAACACCACATGCTAGTCCAGCATATATAAGATTAAAAGGCAATCAGGGGAAATCATATTACTTCCAATCATTTTGTCTTTCTTAAACATCGCATTTAAACGTCGTGACAACTCCGTTTAGCGTAGATATTGAAATAATATTTGGAGATTATTTCAAATAATTGTTCATATTATGCATTTTTTCCACGAATAGAACTTCAAAATTTTGAACAAGTTTTCAAACAACCATTTATTTGGCTATGAATTTGATTAACTAATTCACTTCAATTTGAAATAAACAAATTGAAGTTTGAAAAACAAGTGTGAGGAGTATTTCCAACTTCATATTCTCTTATCAAATGTTCACTCATAAAAGTTCAATTACTTTCCCGGTGAATTTCATGTTCAAACACCACTGAACTTATAAATACCATTTTTCAACTTGAACTTCAAACATTTTTTTAAAATTTCAATCAAACCGTGGACAAGTGGTACTAATCAATTATTTCAACTTCAAACTTACAATAATTGAATAACAAGTTTATTTAGTACTTCAAGTCATGAAATCCGTCCGAGCCAGGGCAGAGCCACCCTTGCTCAAGGGATGTCAAGCGACGTGCTTTTGTCGGAAAATTACATTGTATATAGAGGTTAAATTTTGATTTAATAAATATATATACAAAGTTAAAATTTTAGTTAAGTGGTTAAAGGGTTGTGATAACTCCTTGAGGTTGTGTGCGCTAGCCCTAGCCTCAGTATGACGAAGGGTATCTGCATACCATTTACGATAGGTTCAAGGGTATATTTGCCTTTTTTCCCTTCAAAATAATATGCATTGCATAAATTTTAAGAACAAGTTATTTGTTTACAAAATACCATTCATGAATGTGAAAAGTGATGTATAAAAAAAAATTAAAAAGGATATTTTTGTCATTTACTTATTTGATCCCAAGATAAGTTATTCTGTGATTACTGAACCACCCAAGGGGAGGAATAACTTATCCTGATACTAATTACATTAAAACCTCACTAAATTAATACTCGACTAATTAATAATCTCCTTAAGATAATAATTTTCTCTGGTCCTGACTTGGACCAATGGAAAAAATCACTCATTTTGAATAAGATAATATATTTTCAGAAGACCCATATATAAATATATGATCTCATCAATATTATAAATTAATAAGGCGAAATGGTCTGATGGACCCTTATACTTGTATGCGTTTGAGATCATTGTGTGTGTAATCGAACCTCTTACATGTGTAATTTCATGTCATTTTCCAATGACACGTAAGAAATTAAATATTAAGAAAAAAAAATATTTAACATTTGGAAATTTTTTGAATAGTCATGTTCTTCAATCTCCACATATGCTCACAATTTGAGCACAAAATTCATGTCAAATAGATGAAATTTTTCTTTATTTGACTTGAAATTTCAACTAGAAGTTCATAAACACAAAACCTACTAGCCACAATCACAAATTTGAATTAATTTTACGAATTCATAAAACCCATTTGTTGTTCTTCAAATTTTCTCAAACTTATCAATGGAGTTTTCAACTTTTTCAATATCCACCATCACTCTTTACGTTAATTTATATCATACACTCTCTTTAAATCCAACACAAATAATGGTTTCAACTTTTAAAATAAAAAACACTAAAAATTTAGATAAAAGGGGCTGAAAAAAGAAATTAGGTGCAAGATTTGATTTGTTGCAAAGAGGGGAGTGGATTGAAGAAGAAGAAAAAAAAAGTTATATGACGGGTGATTTCGAAGAATAAAAAAGAGAATGGATGTGATGGGTGATTTTGTTGAAGAAGAAGAGAAGAAAGTATAGGATTATGGGTGGGAAGAGTGGTGAAGAAGAAGAGAAATTGGGGTGGGGGCAGGGTGGGGTGGGGTGGGAGAGGGTTAATGAAGAAATATTTTGTTTTTCAAAAAAAAAAAAATGTTTTTAAATAGAAAATAGTGTAATGACGCGTTTGGAAGCGAGTGCGTTTACACATTTTTCCAACTCACTAATATTTATGCCACATAGTTTTGGTCAATGGTCAGAGAGGTTTCAAATATTGTGTTTTAATAAGTTTAAGGGTCCAGTTGACAAAGTATAAAGTAAGAGGGTTCAAAATACAAACTCATATAAGTATAAGGATCCATCCGATCATTTCGCCAATTAATAATTCTTTAAAAGTATAACTATATCTAAGAAAATTTAGTGAAATATGATTTTATTATGTTCTGTTTTTTGTTAAAATTTAAATCTAGTTGAAGCTCATCTCTTACTTTTCTTATTGCATCCAAAAGTTTCGGTGTTGTCTTTTTTAATTGCACCATAAAATTGTGAAGAGTTCTAGATGCAAGTGTTTCCTTACGCGTAACTGGTTCCAAAGGTATTGTATCATCTTCAACTTTATCATCAACATTGTTTTTCCAATGATATCCATAATTTGTTCTAAGCTCTAGACCTCTGAACATGTATCATTTTCACTCATCCAATAGGTTATTAACGTCCATTTTATCGCGGTAACCGAGATCATTAATCATGGCCTCAAGTTCATGAATGACGTTTTCACAAATGGGTTCTTTCAAATTCTTTGAGATTCCATCCATGAATAATATTTTCGATGCCAAACACTCTTTAAATTAATAAATATTAATTTATCGATTAAATAATACCTCTACAAAATAATAATATTTCATGATCTCACATATATTAATTTAAAAATATTTTACTGTATTAATTCCACAATAAATTATTCCAAACATACCAATCAAACAACAAATTAAATAACACTATAATTTAATCTCAAAATTATTTAATATCATACTTCACCCTAAACGACCCTTTAAGTGGTTTCCTACCCACCCAAAAAGAAGTGGAGTATTAATAATTAAAGTTAAGGAAGATCCGGTAGTGAACTTTGCTGCCTTCATTGGCCGGCAAAAGTGGACCACACAACTGAAGCACACCAAAGTATTTTGTAATTTTGATTTTTGTATATATAACGGAAATGATATCCATATGTCAATTTTTTTTGTTCACTTATTACCCTTTAAACTAACGGTTTTATATTTTTTAATTATTATTATTATTAATTATTGCATGGCGTCTTTCTATTCGATAAAATTTAATTCCAACCCACCAAACTTTCTCCTACCCCACGCGACCCATATTGACATCCCTTGGCCCAAATCCAATTACAAGATCCATTAGAAATAAAAAAAGATTGAATCATCTCTTCTCCCCTAAACCTAATATCCTATTTTTCTTCTTCTCCTTTTCTTATTAAGGAATTTCAAGATCAATTTCACCCAAAATAACCCAAACACACCAACATACATACACATTTATACAGTAGTTGGATTGGGACATTGAAACAAGATGATGAACCAAGAAATGAGTAGCATTGAGGATCAGAAGCAGCAAGATCAAATGAAACGTGTAAATGGGATTAATCATAATGAGGATAAAATAGATTATGTGTTTAAGGATAAAATAAATTGGGTGAAATTGATTTTGAAATCGCTTAATAAGAAATGGGGAAGAAGAAAAATAGGATATTAGGTTTAGGGATAAGAAATGGGGAAGAAGAAAAATAGGATATTAGGTTTAGGGGAGAAGAGATGATTCAATCTTTTTTTTTTATTTCTAATGGATCTTGTAATTGAGTTTGGGTCAAGGGATGTCAATATGGGTCGAGTGGGGTAGGAGAAAGTTTGGGGGATTGGAATTAAACTTTATCCAATAGAAAGACGTCACGTAATAATTAATAATAATAATAATTAAAAAAATATAAGGCAGTTAGTTTAAAGGGTAATAGTGGACCAAAAAGGTTGACTGATGGATATTTTTAGCCCAATAGGTGGATGAAGGGTATTTTTAAATCTTTTCGAATAGTATAAGAGTATTTTTGGCCCTTTTCCGTATATATAATTTATTGATAAAATTTGAACCTATCTTTGACTCTACCCCACTTATAAGTTTATTTTATTTATAAAGAAAAAAATATGTTAAATATCAATATGTCAATCTACAAGTTGGAAATTTCAATTTGTGGCGATACGTTATTTTTAGTTTGTTTCTAAAAATTAATATATTTCTATAATTAAACTTAACTTTACAATTATTATTTTTGCTTCTAATCAAATATTTTATAATTATATAAATATATAGATTTTGTTTTTTGATCACAAACTTCAAAATTCTTGCTCTTGTATTTTTATTCTTAAATTTTGTGTATTAGTAGCTAGGACACGAGAGTACTAACTATTTTTAGTTACTATTATTCCCTCTCTTCCATATTACTCCTATTAGTCACTTTTCTTTTTATATGCATATTAAGAAATTATAAATAAAAAGAAAATTTGACCAATTCACTCCTTAAAAAAAAAATTGAAAATTTTATATACAAATATAAAAACTTTCAAAAAGAATCAATTACAAAGATATTATAGAAAAAAATTTAAAAATATTTTTTAATTTAATAAGGTGGATAACTAAGTATTTTAATACGATGATCAACTAAAATAAGTCAAGCCCCCACGGGTCATCTGCCCATGTTTATTTCTTTTCCTTTTTCTATTGGTGACCTAAATCAAGCGAGCAAACCAACATCACGAATCTCGAGGCAAAATGGTCGCCATCAAAGCCGGTCACAATTGTATAGAAAAAAGTCAAGACAAAAACTAACTTCCAATTCATTACACTACTATTCAATCTATTAGATTGCGTACCAATAATTATATTATCTATGTCATAGTTTTTGTTTTTTTATAGAATCAAACGATGATAATTTTGACGATGTATTTTTTTATTGATATGTAAAAAATTGAAATTTATAATATTTTTCGTATAATTTTTGAATATCTAATTTTTTATTTAAAACATCAAATTAGTGTAATTTAATTTAACTTTAAAATTTAATCAAATTAACTTTCAAAAATCGCTAAATTAAAAGTGGAGAGGGAGTAGTAATCAATGAAAATGTGTAGGCTTGTAACTTTCTTTGTAACAAGTCAATTAATTCATTCATATGTTATTTAGCGTATGATTGGTAATTAATTTGGAAAGGCCATCAGACTACTACTATAAAAAAGAGACTACCTGGACCGCTAAGTTTGGTGAGAAAAACCCGGTTCCACGATGTCAAATCATAGGCAGCCAAAGCGCTATACCGATTCCCAAACACATCAGCGACGGCGACTAAAACCCGGTTCCTTTCCCGGTCTATAGTAAAACCGAGCGACGCATTACCGGTCAAATCAGCGTCTTTCACTACCGGAATTTCCTGTAGCACGTCTCCGGGAGAATAATCAGCCTCAACCGGAATCACACCCAAACCGCCTTCGAAGAAACTGACAATGAACCGGCGGTTAGCATCGTCCCATTTAGAACACTCACGTAACCAGCCGGTACTGTGATAATGGTAAACGTGAGTCGTCGGAGATGAAGTTTCTAGATGGATAATAAAGGCGATTGGAATTGCAGATACAAAAAATAGGAGTAGAAGGAACTTGGTTGAACAGAAGAAAGAAGCCATATTTGTGGAAAGAAAAATGTGGTATTTTGATTTTTTGAGGGTTTATAATGTGAGAGTTAAAGTATACAGTTAGGTGAAAATTAGAAAGAAGATGGGGGGCGTCACCAAATTTGGTGGCATTTATTTCAAACGTGTTAATTAAAATTTTCCTATTTTAACAAAAAAATCAGAAAGAGTTTCTTTAATGGTATTTTAAGGAAAAATAATAATTGAAAAAGGTTTTGAAATATTTTCCCAATAATTTATAAAAATAAAACTATACTATTTTTCCCCTATTCCTTTTTAGTTGTCTAGTATATTTTTTAAAGTCAAACGATATAAATTTTGACTAACATTTTAAGATATATTTTTAATCATATTAATATGAAAAAAATTACAACTTATAATACTTTTCTTATATGTCTTTAAATATCTAATTTTTTATTTTAAAATATTATATTAATATAATCTAATTTAATTTTAAATTAATTAAATTAACATTCAGAAAAACACAATATAAATAAAAAGGAACGGAGGGAGTAGTATTCTTTTTGCCGCCCTTCGTTAAAATTTGGTCATAAAATTATCCTTGGCATTACCAAATTTGCCAGAATCTCTACCCTCATTTGCTACTCTTCGTTTTTTTTTTTTTAATTCGTTCGCTTTGAACTTAGCATATTCGTAAAAAATAATAATGAAAACAAGAAGTTCTTTAAAGACATAAATATGACTTGGCATAATACGTAAAGATGACCCTTAACTTGGCATCAGTTGGTAACTATGACCTTTTTACTTTGAATGTGTGCAAGTAGACACTTACACTTGTATAAAATTGAACAAATGGACGCATTCGTCCTACATGGCAATTTTGTGTCCTACGTGGCGTTTTATGTGTATTATGTCATGTAGGACACGTGTGCCTACTTATTCAATTTTTTACAGTTTTGAGTGTCTGGTACTGCACACTCAAAGTTGGAGGGCATAGTTATACGCTAAAGCCAAATTAAGGGTCATGTTTATGTATTATGCCGATTTGATTTAATGTCTTTCACTAAAAGACTTTGTAATTAACAAAATTGTTATTACTATTTTTAAATTATTATTTAATTATCTTTATAATATTTAAAAATAAGAAATCTAAATACAAGGTAAGAGGAAAATATATTTTAAAAATTAAGGAACACATCCTTGAATGAAGGGTAAGAGGAAAATATATTTTAAACATGATGCATCACAAAAAAAATATAAAACAAAATAAAATTACATTAGGAAAAATTAGAAATTTTGTCATCATAATGCGGCCTAAAATTTGGCATGTATACAAAAATTCACATTTAAAAATTATGTTAAAAGAATTATAAATCACAATGACTAACAATTTAAAATATTTTTTAAAAATAAATATCATGGTCAACAAAAATTTAATTCACTTTAGAAATTTTATATTTGTCACAATAAATTGGGGAAAAGAATTAAATGAAATGTGCATTAAGTCGAATTTCGTACAAAAAATAACTCAATTATCATTAATTTGACTTTAATTTTTTTATATTTGTCACATAAATTGGCGAAAAGAATTAAATGAAATGTGCATTAAGTTAAATTTTGTACAAAAAATAACTCAATTATCATTAATTACAAAATAGGGATAGTTTCAAAATTTTCCTTAATTTTGTTTTTATGTTCGACTTATTTTTTTTTATCCTTTTATGTACTTCTATTATATTCCATTCAAATCAAGACGTGAGAAAATATATTTATTTTGTTTTTTTCTTCATATGTTTAGGAGTCTGTAGTTTAGTCTTTAGTTTTGCACGTATTCCATATATATTAGGAGTCAATGTATAATAATTAAATAATAAATTATAGTAAATGATATTTGTTTATTGTACACTCTTTTAATAATGGTCAAAAAAATTAATCAACATTTATAAGTATTTTAATATAAGTAGTTTAATCTACGCGCTTTGTACGTGTATCTCACGTCAATTAATAAAACTATATTCAAGAAAAATAAATCATTTAAAAATATCAATTAACGTTAAAATAAATGTCGTATATATCTAAATTATAAGAATTTCATATTTGAAGAATAATTTTTTTTAAAAAAAACATAACCTCTCTCTTCAAATTTTTTAATGCTTTTATATTTAATTAATTATTTTTTATTTACCATAATTTAAGTAAGATTTATATAAATTTAAAATATATATTTCAAAGTCTTGTATGTTAAGACTTTTCATATAGTTTAAATAAGGAAAATTTCAATGAACAAGTTTGTTTTCAATTTTAAAGTACTAAATATTATGAGTTCTGACTTCTTGCCTATTACTCAAATATTGATTTTTTATTATTTAAATATCACACAATAGATAACGGTAAAAAATACATATGAAATCCTTTTTCTTTTTGAATTTCTTACTTAAGCAATCAAATATTTATGTTTTCTATCTGGACTATTACTAACTATTGATTAAACACACATTGACTAATATTTGATGATGTATGGTGTACACTCTGATCCTTAAGTAGTGAGATCGTTCAGGTTGTTATAACCTTGATTTAAAATTTGATTATAAAAGAAACTTCCTCCTCACTCCCCACTTTTTTTTAATTAATTAAAAAATAGTGTCAAATGACACTTCACATGAATAATTAAATGAAAATTAGTGATTCACCGGCCACTAGATCCAGGAATCCCAACCCCGAAGCGATCTTCTTCTAGTTGCGGGACAAAATCCGACAACCAATTGCTGGCTCTGAATAACCAGCCCAGCAATAAGCTCAATTGTTCCATAACTTGCTCCTCCGGATGGGAAGTATAGATAGAAAGGCAGAAAAGGAGGCGTCGGCTCTAAAATGATGGAAGATTGAATCATTCCTTCATTCTATTCCGGCTATTCCTTTCCGGCGGGTGATTTATTCATGAGCTAGAGAGATAAGAGCTTCGATTCGCAGGCAGGATATAGAATTCGGGCACTATCTCTATATAGTAGCTTCTAACTCCGCAACTAAACTAAAGGCTCTGGAACATAGTATATGCCTAGAACTGGTTTTAAAAAAAATGATAAAAACACATATAAAGTATCATTCTTTGCGAGTTTTCTATATTGAATTATCAAGTGTTTGCATTTCCTATCTAAACCATCATCAATTATAGTACCATGTTACGAATTTTTATTGACATATTAACTTGTCATACTTCTTTTGGCAATTATATTCAAAATTTAATCTAATTAGGTTCATGGTGTATTTTAATAAATAATTGATGATAATTTAGATTATAAAAAAATATAAGTACCAAATTGATTACCCGTAGACTAGTAACTGGGCCACGATTATATCGGGTTGGCCCATTCGGTCCAAATAATCCTATATACTCGTAAGTGGTCCCCGCGAACATCGTCTAGGCCTAAAACCAAAAAAAAAAAAAGGAAGCAAATTGTGTAATAGCTATTGGAAAGGGCTCCATTTCTTCTCTCTACTTCATCGTCTTCGTCCGAGCTCTTTCCTATCAGGTAAAACCCTAGCTTTTACTTTATACTCATTGCAATTTTTGAAGTTTCTCAATTTGTTTATTAAGATTCGTTCTGTACTAGTTTTCTGATCTGTAGTTTTATCCGGCAAAGTTTTATAGAATCAACTTATCTGTTTGGCGTTGGTAGTTTTTTTTTTTTTTCACAGATCTGATAGATTTTGCTGTAATTTGTTTTGTTTGTCTGCAGTAACTCAGATCTAGAGAGAACTATGCTCTTTCTTTTGTTTGACTTGAAAAGACTTATTTTTCAATCTGGATTGTTGAATAGTTTTGCTGTATATTTGTTGAATTAATCGGAGAAATAAGGAGCTTTACTAGGATTTAAACTGCATACTTGATGTTTAGCTACCTTAGGGCTTAGGGTGAAAGGACTACTAAAACTTAGCGAAAGATTTAGGAGGAGTTGCTGGGAAGCGTAGAATGTTGCAGTCTTTGAATTTTTTGATTTTTCTGTACTTAACTAGCATCTCTCTTTATATGTGTGCTTTATACTTGGTAGAATTATCCAAGCCACACAAAAATGGATCCTTTAGCTTAAAGAGACCTTCGAGTCTTCTTTTAAGAGCAAGTTATTCATGTTTTTAACCTTAGGTAAAAAAGAATTTCTTTTGGATTAGTGGTTGATAACATTTAACCTTATTTAAAACTATAAACTTCAAAAGTTTTCATATTTATACAAAGGCCCATAGATATAAAATTCAAAAAACTACCCTCAAACAATGTATTGCTTGTTTGAACCAAACCAGACAACCAAGAAGTTGTTAAACCAGTCCTTAAATTAAAATGTACCTTTGAGTCTCTTATTTAGTGACTCAAGTTATAGTTTTTTTTAGAAGGGACTCTTTTGCGTTTGGTGCTAATGGCACATTTTTAAAGCCTTCAAGTTTTTCTTACTTGCACATAGGTCCTACTTTCCCATCTGCCCCTTCCTCAACCTTGCCACCACCTCCTTTCTTTTTGAAACCCTATCACAACAACTACAAAAAACTACACTTCACAATTCTACTATAAAACAATTTTTGCAGTTGCTGCAACAATTTTAGTAGTTGCTGCAACAAGTTTGATAGTTGTTGCAACAAATTCAAAATATGTAGCAATAACTACTGAAATTGTTGTAACAATTATGAAAAAAGTTGCTACAGCTTTAGTTCTTGCAGCAACTTCAGAATTTGTTGTAACAACTTGTTGAATTTGCTGCAAGCTATCTTCCCCTAGTTAGAAATTTTTATACACAAATTTTCTACACAAAATATTCATGTCTAAAGCAAAAACAAATTGTCTAATAAATAAAAAGAAAATGAAGAAAAGGAAACAGAAGATGATGAAACATAGAAGAAGATGGAGATGGAGAGGAAATCAAATTTTGGTCCCTTCTTTTATCTCCCTTTTCATCGTTTTCTTCCTTCTCTTTTTCTGTGTTTCATCATCTACGGATACTGTTTTTCTATTCGTGGAGAAGATTTTCGAACTAGTGGATGAGATTTTGCAATTAATCCAACAACATTGGTGGTTGGTGTATGGGATTTCAAAGAGGGAGGCGGTGGCATTGTGTAAATAAGAGAACTTCAGGATTTTTAAAACATCATTAGCACTAAGCACATAAAATTCACTTGTAGCAAAAACCTATAATTTATTTCACTTTTCCTTGAATAAGAGACTAAAGAGTTACATTTAGAAAAAGCACCTTAGTGGCTAATAGGGATAGGGATAAAAGTGAAGTAGGCAGTGACTCTCAGTGCAGCATGACATGTGGTCTTGGGTTATTGATGAAATTTCGCCATTCATCAGTTGAAATATTCCACAAATCATGTGTTAATTACAAGATGTAGCCAAATGGAAAGGATTTATTGCTTTATGGGGGAAGAAGTGCAAGCCTCTTTACCCTACAAAGGTAGGGGTAATGTTTGTGTACATCTTATCCTCCCCTGACCCCACATGTGGAATTACACTGGGTATGTTGTTGTTGGGGCAGAAGTGCAAGGATGGATTCAGAAGAGAATATTTTCTCCATGGGTTGGGAAGAGGATGTTTTGGGTTAGAGAGCAATTTAAAATAGTAGATGGAGAAGTGATGGAATTCAGGAAGGATGGAGGGAGATGGGAAGAGAAAGAATGATATAACGGTAAAAAGTGCAAGCTATGGTCAATTCAAATTTCATGTTAGTGTAATTAGAGGTCAAACAAATGAATGGACTGCTCAGGGAGTTGCAGTGTAGATGGACCAAGTATGAATTGTATGTGTAGGTACTCAGAACATAACATAATCTAATCACCTAATTCTCGAACTATGATGTACTATTTACAGTACATCTAGTGTGGTTAGCATTAGTACTTACACTGCTGTGCGCTGGTGGAACAATAGCATAGTATTAGACCCCCAAACGTTTGGTGGGACTTAGTTTACTTCCATTCCTATCATGAGGTCCGGTTGTCTCATGTTACATTACTGTTACCTCAGAGTTTACTTACTTGTAAAAAGATTTCCTCAAAGTTTAATTGCCATCAACTCAATGTTTTAGGCAACTGTTTGAGTAAGTCATTCTTCCAGTTGTTAAATATTTGTTTCAATGTAGTTGCTTCATTTATCTTGTTGTATGGTTGCGTGTAACTTGCTTCTAACTACTTTTCATGCTCTTTTTGAACCATTTAGTTCTGGTTGGTTTTGTGTGTGTAAGTTAATGTGGGTGAGGAGAATTAACTTTTTCCCCCGTAGTGTTTTTGCAGAAGTTTGCTACATTCGGAATCAAATGGCTGGCCATCGGATCGCACATGCCACATTGAAAGGACCTAGTGTCGTCAAGGAAATAGTTATCGCAAGTGTACTTGGTTTGGCTGCTGGAAGCTTGTGGAAGATGCACCACTGGAATGAGCAAAGAAAAGTTAGGTCATTTTATGACTTGCTGGAGAAGGGTGAAATAAGTATAGTTGCGGAAGAATAGTTTCTCAGGGATCATCTCCTGTGATTTGCCTCTTCAATTAAAACATGGACATACTCTTATATCGAAAAAAAATAAGTTTGAAAACCAAGTATTTCTCCGTCTATTTGTTGTTGCTCCATGTTTGACTTCGAAGTTTTTGATTTTTATTGACCTGCTTGGGACAGGCTAGAATGAATTTTCTTTCATCAGTTTGAAGTGTGCCATTCAACAGGCAAACTCGTGTCCCTGTTAAAAGTATATTATTTCTCGTTTAATAGGTTCTTTTTAATAAAAGATTCACCAGAAAATTTATCCCCAATCAATATGGGACTGTATTTGCTTAGTCTGTCTTTTGATAATCCTCACCAACGTATGTGCTGTTTCTAAATCTACGTCTCTGTTCATTATTAGTGATTAAATGGATCGGTAAAGAGATGGCACTGTTCTGTTGATTTATGCCTTATTATTGCTGGGAAAAACATTTGAACCGTTGGGATCATATTTTGAGTTCCAATCGTTAAGCATTTAGCAACTATATCACAATCATGTTTGGAATTATCATGTGTGTTGTTTCACACAGACTAAATCTGATGAAATAACATGTTTTTATCTACAACGAGCAGATTTTAGTAATTAAACATCTACAAAGTTTAGTTTTTCAATGCTAAAATCTTCTCACACAATCTAATTTGTATTTCCCTGGCTCTTTTTCCTTCCAATTTTGAACTATTTTCTTGAATAATAAGCAACCTCAATTAGCTTGCAAATGATGTAGTAGACGTAGAAAATTGTATTATTTCTATGTCGCGAGGCTCGAAGATAAGATCATTTTCATTACCAATTTTCTGTTTCTTTGTTTCTCCCACCCAACCAAACCCCCCCACCTCTTTGAATTTAATGGTTTACAATTTTCTTTTTATTTTTGTAACCCTAAGTTATTGCGTACTTCCATACATGCCATGAAAGTCAACTTCAATTCGAGTGTCAACTATGTTACTTTCCCAGAACCAAATGGCAAAGTAGAGTATAAATAAGAACACAAGTACACAACATAAAAAAAGTCAGAACCTAGAAATACATTTATCTCTAAATCTCAAGTTGTAATCGTTATACACAGTTCAAAGATGTTTACCATAATCAATATGAATGGCTTTACGCATCTAAATTGTAACCGCACAAAGCAAAACGCAGTATAGTCGCCAATGAGGCCATGTCATAAAGAAACACAGCGTTTTATGAGGGTTCTAATTGTTGCTATAGATATAGATTTTTGTATAAGTGGTCAGCAGGCGGACCTTACCAGATACTCCTGGCTTTATCTCCAGGAAGCTGTCACCCTTAGAATCTACAGTTCAAGAAACGAAGATGGGAAATTAGAGAAGAGATAGTGATAACAGTATAAATACCAGTGAATAAAATGACCACCAACTAAGCATAGACATTACTGGAATATAAAGATGCAGCAGATAGGCATTGCTGCTACTCATGCTGTAACCTTGTTACTCAAGATTCAAGAAGGTTACTGCAAACAGTGCTTTGGTCATTCAACGGCCAACACACTAGCGCCAACACACTAGCATAAGAACAATTTGTCAAAAGCAAAAAAAGAGGTATCTGCAAAAGTCTACTGGTTGGTTGGTAAGAATGAAAGGAAGAGTAAAAAGGAGCATTAGTAAATGAGTGTGTATTTCCAAATAAAAGAAGACACACTCCTCTATGTAAACCTACAAATATTAGATTAATGGCATTAATTCTTTCCTTCCGATCCTTTAAAGCAATCAACCACTCGCATATTTAAATACAGAAAGTGAGGCACCAAAATATCTAACAAAATCTAGCTCCCATACTGACATGGACGAAGTGTACCCAACGAATTTGAGGAGAAGATCCCCACCATATCAACTTATTAGCTATGGATCTAAATTCCTCAAGGTGTTCAAGCATTAAGGTCCCGAGGCCCAACTATCATGATAATAAGGAATGGCAAAACTATGTGTGTATCTGCCACTATTGAGCGATTAAGTGCAGAAAAGTAATTTCAAGTAGTTGGTTAAATTAATTGGCATGGATAGTATAAATAAAATGAGACTACATTTATCCATGCTAAAACACAATACACCTAATTTTGAATAGAAATTCTCCACATGTGCTGTGGGGAATCCATAAGTTAAACTTTATTCAAGCAAACAATCAACAACTTGACTAAACTTCCATGACAGAAGAATCAAGTTCTTGATATGAGAAATTTTAGAACATACTAAGATATTTTCATGAAATATGAATTTACCACAACAAAGACCTTCTGATACAGTGAAATTTGTCGTCACCCATATTGGCAAGCTTTTAAACACCTCCAGCTGCACCAACAGCTTCGCTCTGTAAATCTACTGTCCCTTCTGCATTGTCCTTGCACACTCTAAGATCTGCCTTGACATCTGAAGTATATACACAATGCTTTGGAGGCCACCTATCAGTCTGCCAGAGTACATGCATTATACTCTCACGTGCTCCATAACCGTGACTCTCATATGGAAGAATTACAAGGTAACAAAGGGCACCGTGACCTTTCAGTGCATTGAAGAAATGATCTGACTCTATATTTTATGCAAAAAGAAAAACGGTTTTAAGATCAGGACTCTTGAAGTCGAGGCTAGCAAACTCATTAAATAAATCTTGGAAGAACACGGAGTAAACCAAGAACGTCTGCTACTTTATACAATCAATGAATGTGCAGATAAACACATGTCAATTAGGATCAAACTGTGACTACAGTATGCAGTGAAAGAAGATTCCCGACTTAAAGATTCTTCATGCTAGTATGCATTGCTAACTTCTCATTCCCTGTATGCACTACAAACTTCATCTATCTCCATCTCGGATTCATTTTCCAGAAAATCTCCCTCTAAACTACCCATAGTCAGCTTGTTGTTTTCCACTTGAACATTTTCATCTTCTGACTCACTCTCAAACGTATCATCATCTTCATATTCCTGCAAACCTGTAAGAGTGTCCATTGTTTCCTTCTTCTTTCTGTAACCAACAAAGCTTAGAACTTTTTCCCTCCAAACAATCAAAGGATGTTTCTCGATCAACTCAGAACCTTCATAAGCACTGTTGATAAATACATGAAACCTTTTGCCTCTTTCTGAAACATAAAAGATCCCAAAATGTTTAAGCAACAGTCTCATCAGTTTCTGAGGCATTACAAACTCCTTTCTAAAATGAGTCAAGTAATCTGTCACCAACCTCTTTCCGACTGTAAAACTCAGCAGCTCATGCATCACTGCAACTGCCCTCTTATTGAACTCCAGTGTTCCAGCCTTTAATTCACTGGCATCTGCATAAGGTGACAAGTATTCACGCTTCTGAAAATCCTCTATCTTCCCCTTATATCTGGACAACACTTGTTTATAATCAGGTGGAAATTTCATGGGGAAAGACAAGGAAAGAGGACCAGGTACGTGATCATCTGGGGCCTGCATAACCCCCAAAACCTTTCTTTCTAACTCTGTCATAGCCCAACTTGATTTCCAATTTGCAAGCTCTAAGTACTCACTTTCATCACAAGGCTTGAATGGCTGAACAACTCTAAAGTGATCAGGAAACCTCCGCACCCAATGGTTCCTAAAATCCATTGGCAACCCCAAATCTCTTCTGAAATGAACAATTTTATCTAAGGCAAGGCACTTGTCTACAGACATCATCAGCATCCTAGTCACAAGCTCTGCAGCTTTATCACTGTGTTGTTCAATAATAGCCTCCTCTTCCCGGACTAAATCTTCAGCCTCCTTTGTCAGACCACACCACAAGATCCCTCTATCATCCTTGTACAGCTCAAAAAGCTTGGGGGATTTCCGTAGGAAGGCCGAGATTTTATGGGGTTTTGGGAGATTTAGTTGTCTTCTATAATCATCAAGTTCCCTAATCGATATGATTTGTTGAGGCTCCTGCTTAAGGACTTCAAATATTAATAGGACTTTGGAGAGTATTTTGTACTTCTCTGTGACTATTTCAAGGTCATGCACCCGCTTCTTCTTGCTTCTGTCTTGAACTCTTTTACTAGTGGTCATTGATCGGTGCCATTGCATGATTGCTGAAGAATCTATGAACAAGAACACATTTGATGAATTTAGTTCAGCAGATAAACATGGACGTCTACCAATAAGGTTGAGCATTGTGTCAAACCACAATAACCAGAAAGGATTCTCCCAGAAGAACAAAGAGGGTATTGCAGTTGTTAGTCCAAATACTAAACAGAGCACTGAATGATCGATGTACTAGCTTCTCCGATCAACGCCACGATGCGGCATGGCAAGTTTTAACCCATTGCAGCAGCAAAATAGGCCTCCCAATGAAACCAAATTGGCCTAAGTGAGTTCTCAGGCAAAGTACCTTGAGGGAATATCGAAAAAGAACTCTGTTAAGACTGCTACTTCACTCTAATCTCACAAATTATACTAGAAAAATCACATATTCATGAGTATATTAATTGAATAGGACAATGTTGAAAGAAATGAACCTCAACTGCTTCTTACGATTTTTGGGAAGAAGAAACAGAGGACTGTAACTTAATCAGAGCGGCGACTGGACCTCAAGCTCTTGCTGAAATCTTTTGTGTCTGCGAGTGTGAATCTATGAGAAGGAGGTGAATGTGGAGCTGTCTTCTGGAGCTATGATTGACGGTGTGAAATTGGCTGGAGCTGCGGTAGTTATGGGGCAGAGCTGGTCGACGGACAGTGAAGAGGCGAGGAGCTCTCTGTTTTCGGCAAAGGGAGGGACGGTGGCTGAGCTCAGTGGATCTATGGTGGTGCAACGGTGGCTGGTGGTGCAATGGTGGTCAAGTATAACATCACATCTAGGGCATGTTTAATTTATTTGTTTTTAGTGTAGTTAATTAATTTTGATGCGTAAGTTGAGTTTACACTTAATTTTTATAATATTAATAACAAATTTATAATTATTTAATACTATATTTTAAAAATAATACTATGTATTATTGAATATCTAGTGACAGATAAATACTTAGTAATATTTTTCTAATAATACTTATTTGTCAAATATGAACATTTAATTTTTTATTAATTACTTTTTATTTTTAAAATTAATGTAGTTATAATATGCAATCAAACATTACATTTATAATTAGTTTATTGTGTAATTATCAAATTATATACCTACTATGCTAATAATTATATCAAATTCAATTAAGAGACGCTTTCTAAATATACCTTTAGTATAAAACATTCTTCACACTATAACAATTGACGAACTCATTCAATTGACACATGAATAACTAAGAAAGTTTATTTAGTGGACATTCATATGAGAGGACTAATAAAACTCTCCTTAAATGTTCATAAACAATCTGTTTCATTAAAGGCCGAGGGAAATTCCATCATGTAGCTGGGTACAAATAAGCCAGTTAAAGACGAGTAGGCAGGGCGTTAGGCTAGTGCCAGTGGGGTACATAAACGAGGACAAATCACATGGTTTTGTACTGGTAAGTTTTGATTTGTCGAGTGACGATTGCTCCATCTCTTAAGAAAGAACGCGAGGGGCCTGTCTTATAATAAAGGGGGTACTCTCTTCTCTGATGTGCGCTATATTATTGTGTCCTATTCCTTAAGGAATGATCCGGGATTAAGCCACGTGGCGATACCCGCCAAAAAAAAGGGGGCCTTGAGTACTCAAATGCGTACGAGGAAAGGACAATTATTCAGCACACTTAAATCTACTGGATGTGGTTCCATATTCATGAAAAGTCAGGTTTGAAATTATTAAGAAAAATTAGTAAAAAAATTAGTAAAGGAAAAAATGTATACACATTGAATGCTGATTCACTAAAAAACGAACTAGAAAAAAATTTAATTGATACAAATCTTGATTCAGAAAAAAAATGAAGAAGAGTGCAATGTATATCTGACTCCCTTAGTAAATATATTATTTGTATCTCGAAGATAATGCATTTTAATTTTATGGTTTAACTTTTTAAAAGTCGATGTTATTAATATCTTAGTCACTAGATATGCCATATTATTAATTAATTGACTCCATTGAGTATCTATCTTACTATTTTGTTGAACATTATGGGTAAAAAACTTAAGTAAAATGTTAATTTATTTGATCTCCTTATGTATCTTCCCTTTTGTTGAGTTATGTCAATAGCATGTTTATCTAATATTGTTAGAATTTTTTTCTTCTTCTATGAAAGATAAAATAATTACAAAGTATGCTGAGTTCTTAATTCAATCATCTCACATTTTTTGATAATTTCATGAATAACTATTATCTCCATATAATTTGAAAATGTAATAGTCATTACTTTTTTTATTAAACGCCATGAAACAATTAGACCCAAATAAGTAAATAGATAGCATATTTTGGATCAGACTCTATATGGATCAGTTCAAATCATTTGTGAATTGAACTCATTATAAGAAAATAATATCCAATTGTCCCTCAAAACTATCTTGAAAGTACATATGACTAGCACCATTTCAGTGTATTCTTATTATAGAGGAATTAAATTTTGCTGATAAGCTTCTTTAAAATTATATTTGCCGTTTAATATTGACAGGATACATTAATGTCTTAATTTTTTTGAGATAAGGAATTTTATTACCAAGGATGCTTAGTTAAATTAAATGATCACACATTCATCTGAGGTCTAAATAAATGTTCTTTGGGGGGTTAAACACGATATTTTTTATATATAAATAGTTAGTAATTATAGCTTTTCCATGCTTATGTTGGAAGTCATGTACGTGAATTCCACATAGGCTTGATCAAACGACGACTTCAACTTTGTTAAAAAAAAAGGTTGTTTTTGAAGAGAGTTTAAAAGAATGATAACTCAATAAGAAATATGTTAAATTTCCATCGGATATTTTTCTATTCGTCTCTTTTCCTCTACTACCTCTTTAATTTACACTTCCACTATTTCCTTTTATTTTACCACTAAAGTTATACATCTCCCAGAGGTAAATGTCAAAGTAGAACCAAATAAGAACACAACATAAAAAGTTAGACGAAATCATAACCTAGCAATGCATTGAGTACAGAATCAACAATTTCTAATCGTTGTACAGAGTACAAAGATGTTTAGCATATCCAATATGAACTTTCCCTTCTAATTAATGAACAATAGCTTTAGTACAAAGATGCTGTATTGTCACCCATGACGCCATGACATTAAAGAAGCACACCGTTTTATGAAAATACACAACCTGCACTCCTTTATAAGGGTTCTTATTTGTTGAATAGAATTGTTGTATATGTCATCAGCATACGGACCTAACTGGGGACGCCTGGCTTCATCTCCAAGGTACCCTCAAAATCTACAGGTCAAGAAACAAATATGGGCAATATGAGAAAAGAGAGGAACAAGAATATAAATTTGTGTGAATAAAGGTAACTAGAAATAGTGTTTTGGTCATTCAACGCACTTGCATTAGGACAATTTGGAAAAAGGAAAAGAGAGGATCTAATGGTAAGTTGCTAAGAATGGAAGGAAAAATAAAAAGGAGGCATTAGTAAATGATGTGTATTCTTTTCACATAAAAGAAAGCACACATCTATATGTAGATCTACAAAATTAACAAACGGCATTAATGCTTCCCTTTCCTATACTTCAAACCAGTCAACACCTTGCATCTTTAAAGCAGAAAGCAAGGCTTCGCTCTCTGTACTGAACATGGACCAAGTGACCCAATGAATTTGAGGAGGTTTCCAACCACAAACAAACATATTACCTATTAGAACATAGATCTACTCAAGGTGTTCAAGGATAAAGGTCTATGACAATCACGATGATAAGGAATAACAAAACTATGTGTGAATTTGCCATTATGGAGCGATAAAGTGCAGAGAAAAGTAGTTCAAGTTTGGTGTTAATTAGCTTGGATAATATGAATAAAATGAGAAACACAAAGCGCGTAACTTTGGATAGAAATTCTCCACATGAGCTGTGGGGAATCCAGACGTTAAACTTTATTCAAGCAAACAATCAATCAACTTGACTTCCATGACAGAAGAACAACTTCTTGATATGAGAAATTTTTGAAATAGGAATTTACCACAATAAAGACCTTCTGATAGAGTGAAATTGGTCATCATCCAAATTGGCAAGCTCTTGAACACCTCTAGCAGCACCAACAGCTTTGCTTTGTGAATCTACTGTGCCTTCTGCATTGTCCTTGAACGTGCTAACATCTGCCTTGACATCTGAAGAATAGACACAATGCTTTTGGAGCCACCTATCAGTCTCCCAGAGTGTATGCATTATACTCTCCCGTGCTCCATAACCATGACTCTCATATGGTAGAATTACAAGGCGACAAAGTGCACCATGGCCTTTCAGTGCATTGAAGAAACGATCTGACTGTATATTTTATGCAAAAAGAAAAAGGGTTTTAAGGATCAAGACTATTGAAGTCAAAGCTAGCAAACTCATTAAATAAATCTTGGAAGAACCAGAAAATGTACGGAGTAAACCAAGAACCTCTGCTACTATGTTGCGTATGTTAGTTGACGGGAAATATTCAAGGAAGATATGGCTATCTTAAAACGTGATACTGAAATAAGAATAAGAGGACCATCATTTTACCTGCATCGTCAAGGTTCCTGGATTGTTGTCCTCCTCCCCATGGATAAGCAAGATAGGCTTTTTAATCTTATTGGCTGACATAAAAGGGCTCATCTCAACATAAGTACTGGTCGCCTCCCAAAGTGTTCTCTCCTCGTTCTGGTAAAAAAAAGTTCTTAGCAATGCGAGTGATGAACTAAATCCTCCTAGAATGCAGAGAGAAACACCAATTCATAAGGACTTTAGACTGGTTGGTCATACACATGACTGGGGGGAGGACTACCTGGAACCCAAAAGGTGTTAGTGTTCTGTTATAAGCACCAGAACGAGCAATTCCACAACAGAAAAGATGAGGTGCATGTGCAAGGAGGTTTGCTGTCATGAATGCCCCATAGGAATGACCACCAACAGCAATTTTGTTTGGATCAGCCACCTAAAAAACAAAGCACCAGAAAACTCAGCCGTAATTTCTAAGTTTCATGCAACATATGTTTAGCGAGAAGAAGAAAAACTTACTCCACGGCGTATAACTTCTTCCACTGCAGCCTCAGCACTTGCAACAAGTTGTTCTATGTACCTGGTTAAGCCAGCATTTATTCAATAAACACCCAAATCTCCAAGTTGAAGATGGAAAAGTAAAAGAATTCACTTCAGCACAAGATGAAGACACAGATTATCCTTAAAATTAGCTCCGGAACATCAATAGTCTACAAGGAGGAGCAGAGGAAGCAAGTCCACTCAGCATCCCACGACACCCTCTGTTCCCCACCCCGAAGAAAAGCAAAAAAGAGAGTAAAAGGGTGTAATAATGCTTCATCCCTTGTCAGTAATCACACAGGCGTAAAATTTTATGGAGGAAAACTTCAGTAGAATAGGTACACGCGACATGGTATTCAGCACGATACTCATACAAAGTGAAGTTTTTTTGAGAAGAATTGAGTTCGTGGTTTTGATGGAGAAGTCCAACAAACAACTTTCAGAGGGACCAATTTTTAGTAAATTAGCTTAGGGTGGGCTTAACCATCTAGAAACAAAGCACAGGCTCTGATTCATAAGAACAATATAAAGATCAAACTTTCAGCAAGCACTATGAAGTTTAACTCATTTCATAAAAAAGACTAGAGCACCAATCGGCTCAAAACACAGGAGTAACTGATCAAGATGCAACTGAAAGAAAAACATGCAAAAGAAAGGAAATCTAAAATGAAAGACAGTAGTTAGTCACATCATTTTCCAATAGAGCAATTGAAAAGAACGGAAGAACCAAGGAGAGCAGGATTTCACTTCTGGATGCTCATTGTACTGTAAATTTTACCAGATAAACTGTTAGAACCCTTGTTAGAATCCTTGTGAATATTCTAGAAGATATGTAAATATAGTAGGTAACTTAATTTACTCCTACTTAGGTATTGATTTGTATTGATTTTCTTTCCTTTTTAGACATAAACATAGTTATTTAAACCCCATAGCTTGAGGGAATAATCAAACCGAGTTCCTCTCATTTCTCATCCGCTTCACATGATATTAGAGTCTGGTTAAGGCCAATGACATAGGAAGAGAAATTTCTAAACTCGGAAAACATTTAAGGCAACTTTTCTTGGCTGTCTGATGAGATTCATTTCCCCAGGTGTTGCGACCAAACCAACATCACCACGAGAAGCAGAAGAACAGCGCGAGCAAACCCTAGCCAGCTCCGTCACCGTCTGACCTTCCACGCACCTCGTACGTCAATCAGACCAATGCACTTTCCGACACACACCTAAGCGTGGGCACTGTTGTCACCGCTTTCTGGTGAGTTCTTTTTTCCAGATCGCCTCGCCTCCTTATTCGAGACCATCAGATTCCGTGCACTCCCCGGCGAGACAATTCATCTTTCCACGATAAACCAAAAAATGCTCATGTTGCTCAGACTGAATCCAATGGTAATCTAACCAATCAGATGTTCTCTATATATGAGGAAGAATACAACGACTATCTTCAGTATCAAGCAAATAAGCAGACATTTCCATCAATAGCTTTTGTTGCTAGATGGATAATCATGTTGCTTGTATCTCACAATCCACAACACTTTGTCCTTAGGTCTCAGACGCTTCTAACATTTCTAGTAAGAAATCTACATTTCCTGATATAACTTATTCTCCTCGGTCTCTTCCAACTATTATGTTAGCTAATGGCTCTATGGGTTCGATCAAGTCAATCCTTTACCTTCTTTGACTCTGAATAATGTTCTTTTTGTCACTGATCCTTTCAGCCTTCTGTCAATCAGTCATTTAGCTAAGACTTTAAACTATTTCATTCTTTAGTGACTTATTTGTAATACAAGACCTTAGTACGGGAAGGATCATTGGTGAAGGGCGTGAGCCAGATGGACTTTATTATCTCAATTCCCCCAGTTCCACTATTGTTTGTTTGGTCTCCGACTCTCCAAATTTAATCCACAAGCGATTTTCAAGAAAATGCTTGAGTTTTTAGCAAAAGTGGCTCTCCAGGGTTGTATCAAATATCGTAGGTTGAAAGGCCTGAAAGACAACATTTTTTTTGTTTGGGGGGGGGGGGGGGAGCCTAGACAAGATATGCCTAATATACAAGATGGAAGATCTGTAGAATTTACCTGTCATTGGCCTCTTCATCACCCTCTCCAATAATTGGAATTGTCGGCCCTGACAAGACAGCAAACCTGAATCCGAACCAAACAGATCCCCAAAAAAGATTAATACGACCACACAAGCAAAATAACAGATATAATGAACAAAATTATTATGGATAATACAGAGAACAGAGACACACCTCCTTGCTAACCATAGGAGGGGGGATGTTGGCCCAATTCCAGCAAACTCATTAGGGGAACCTCGAACTTGGCTAGCTGCCTCTTTACTTTTAAATTCTCCAGGGTATGACCATACAAGGCATGGAAGGGGTCCATCTCTTGATTGATCATAACCTGGTGGAAGATATAGGGTCGCAGTAAGTTGAACTCCATCTTTCCTCTGATACCTGATCATTTCTTTTTGCAACGATTCCAACTGTGGGTATGGATGAGGGAAGTTTGTAATCTGACATGCTCTTTTCTCAGGCCAGCTCAAAAGGTAGTACTGAGTGTTTTCAGTTTTGGATTCTTTAGAAGTGAGTATCTTCAACTCATTTATTGACAACTCCCCTTCCTTCTGATCAGACATCAAAGCAACAACAGTCTCAAAATATTTTTCCTTGTCACTCTGCCATATTCGTTCCTTACTCCCTGTATTTCTGAAATAATTCATGTCAGGTCATTTTCTTTGGCAAATGAAAAATATGGAAACAAGCATATACCATCAAACCTACATGTCAAACAAATCGAGAAACGGAATGTTCCCTTCTGGGGTAGCGCCACTTCCATTTAACAATATATAAGTGTCCCCATCATCTTCCTTCTTCACCTTCGCAATAACATATGTTCCAGCAGGAGTTCTCCGAGACATGGGAGAACCAGGATCAGAATACACATCTTCTGATGATCGATCAAATAGTATCCGGGGATTTACATCCTCTGATCCGGGAGATATAACCCATGTTCTCACCTTCCTTGTTTTGTACCACGATTCGTAAACCAATGCAAGTGTATCATCACACCAGGAAATCCCTCTGTACATGTAGGAAGATCCCAATATAAGAACAGCATAATTAATTGGACAATAATCTTTGTTCATAATTCTCGGTTGTTTACTTGACAAGTGAATCCCCTTGTCAAAAATAGAGGATAAATCACACCTGTTTCTTGTACAGGCAGTCATTGATAGCAATACTATCAAGGAGCATCTATTCTTATACAACCCTATATAACAAGTAATACATGCTTTCAAGTATCACTAATGAAGTTTATGTTATTGCACCCTTCCACCAATATAAATTGAAAATTCAACTGCTTCTGAGTAGCATTACAATAAATGTTATCAGAAAGCGGGAATCAATTAAAACGTAGTTGGCCAAATACTTCAATTGGCATAGTGGCATCAAAAAACTGAACCATTGATGATTTCCATACTCTAATACAAAGTATAATTTGCAATCTAATACACCACAAGTAATATCCTTCCTACCAAAAAATATTAATCATCTTCAAGCATGTATCAAAAATAAATGAAAAAGAAGTTTCAACACACATATGAACTCCACATGTATAAATCACATTTGTTGAGCAACAATCGTACAAAACACGGCAGGTACAAGTTTGTACATACCCATAACGAAGGTCCAGTTTATGTAAAATTTTAGGTTGTTCATTGTCATGTGGTGCAGGAGATTGTGTATAAACTATGTCACGTGGAGAAACGTCGACTTTAGCATCACCGCCATCTTGTGTCTCAACCCTGAAACAGTTTCAGGAGAAACACATCAAATAAACGATGATACCGACAATAAAGCATCAAATAAACGATGATACAGACAATTCCACAATTCAATGTGCAACTATCATAAATTGCCACTTCAAAGGGGTAATAAGTACTAGATTAGTATTAGCATCGAGATATTAGTGGATAAAAGAAACAAGTCATTCACATGAGAGAACACCTACCTTTCTTATCCCTTCTGTATAGACCTGTAATCATTCCATATTTCTTTTATGCTTATTTCCATCAAAAATAAAATATATACACATATTGTGTGTGTTTTTTCTGATCTGAGGAATCATAAGCCTATAATATGAAGTCAAAAATCAGTTACAAAATCTGGACAAGTAATAAGACGGTTATTCAACCCCACTCCACCCAAAACCAGGGAAACGAGGCAGGGTTTGGTAACCAGTGCCTTCAGGAGTTAGCTAAAAAGGAAAAGGTTGGGGGACTTGTGTTTAGATCACAAGTTCAACCCCAGGCCAAGGGTACTAAGTTCAGCATTTGAGTAGAGGAGCGGGTCAAAAATCCCCGAGTATCAAAGATTGTGGTTGGTCCAAATGGTTGGCTCCAAGTTAATTTCAAAAAGAACAATGGTTGGCTCCAAGTGGATTTTTCAGTCAAAAGTAAAATTACTAGAATAGATTTTTGTATGCATACCAATAGAGAGTCGACGGTTTATCTGCTCTCCAATTGATTGATCGCATCCCTTTCCTCACACTATTGAATGCAATAGGAATATCTTCGGCAAGGGGTAAATCACAAAGTTCTCTCACAAATTCTCCACTGGCTTTCCACAGTTCAACCTTTTTGGGAAACCTTCCGCATGGTACAACAAATGAAAACGGCTTGTGAGTTGAGGAGATCAAAATGTATGTTTGGTCTGGGGAGGGGTCCATTGAAGTGTATATAGCTGGTGGACCAAAGGGCTTCATTTCCCCATCTAAAGAAGCCAAAACCAGCTGTGTGGTAGCATAATACTCAAACAGATCTTCATCATATTCATCTTTGAGCAGATCCTGATAGGTTCTAGCTTGAATAACATTCTTTTGCTCATTAGATTGAATCTTGGGGCCAGAGGGAACCAAAGGTTTCCTTGGTGGATCTCCACGAGATAACGGGATGGTACATACCAAAAGAGTTGAGTCATTCACCCAAACAAAGCTGATAATAACAGAAACAGAGTTGTCAGTACAGGGGTGATAGTAGCATGGAATCAGCAAACTTTCCTCTTAATGACAGACAGAATGGAAAATGACATACTTGTCAAAAACAGCATTTACATATACATCTGGTGACTCGAAAAGAGGTCTGGCTTTCCCAGTATCCACATTAGCAACCCATACTCTCAGTTTGCTGCTGCTGCCATCATCCTGATACAACAATCAAAAATCAGATCTACCTTGTGACAAAGGACAAGGACCTTGTGTGAAATTAGGCATAAAAATGTCAGAATTATACAAAGTGAAACAGCTAAAGGAAAATCTATGATTAAGTTTTCCATAACATCAACATACAAGTTTTATAGACATACACATAGACACGCTTTGCATATATATCAAAATACCTCATCAAGGCGGACACTGAAGGCTAAATGCTTACCATTGTTTGACCTTCATAAACGAATAAACAATCAGATGTAGAGAAATCATAATAATTGATCCAAATATACAGGTAAATTAGGTCTCTATATGAAGAAAACATCTATATATAAAGGAAAATATGCAAGGAAAAGAGATTACCATGTCACGAAATTAATTTTAGCACCTTCGGGGAGACCCTGGATCTCTTTTTCCGGTCCTAGGCTACCATCTTTCATTAACTGATGGATGGCTATACCAGTATAGAAAGACCTGAGAAAGAACATCATAAGATCCTGTACGGGTGCTGCTTATTGACGATTGAAGTACTACCACCATCAAGGCATCAATCTTACTATTTTTAAAACAAGAAAACACTTCTTTCTAAGATTTTAAAAAAAAAAGGAAGACGAACTATACCAGCAAGGAGAGCTTAATCTATGTAAAGAACATAAGAGACACCAACTATACAGCCAGAGGAAATAAAATAACCTAACATAGCGTCTCCAGCACTTGAGTGCTTGAAGGAAAGATCATGAGAAGCTTCATCATTACTCACATGCGACTCCTGGTATTACATTTCCCGTCGATGCGGATTCCAGCAAGTTTCTCCTCGGGTCTTGCTAAATCTGACAAAGGTGGCAAGGATCTCCGCTTAAGAAACAGTATTTTATCCCTTAATGGAGAGAATGACAGTGCTGGAAGTGGTGGAGCATCAACAATATCTCTAATCTCAAAGGGAGGAAGACGATATCCTGTGACTGATGCTGATTCTACATCTGGTAAAGTTTATGAGAAAAGAAGAAGATTTAATCACCATTTGTGAACTATGCTAATTCTATTCAAAGAAAGTTAAAAAAAGAGTTAAAGAGTCTCTAAAGTTGGAAACCAGGGCAGTGAAAAGAATGGGAAAATAAATGAACTTGTGAAATATACATTACCACACAC